>PITB01029901.1:0-17500 GCA_004024585.1 Paradoxurus hermaphroditus
GAAGAAGGGACTAGAGTCGGGACGCTGGGGAGGGGGCGATCCAGGGGTTGTGGGGCCGCGAGCGCATCAGGCACAGCGTGGGAGGGGACGGGGTACAGGAAGACACCCCAGGATCCTGGGGACCGAGCAGCGGCGACGGCAGGAGGGACGTCCCTGGACACTGACATCACGGTGGCCACCAAGGTGACGACGCAGGCTCCAGAGGCCTTAATAAACACTGGAGGGACCTGGACCGCAGGTGACGGCCACTCGGGATGGACAACGGCCTGGATGACACAGGCTTTAAGGAAGCCAGGATTTCGAACAAGGACGAAGGTAAACCCGGGTTCCGGTGCAACAGAAGTGTGAAGGGGCCCAGGCCTGAGGTCCGGGTGTGTGGGGCGAGCAGTCCCAGAGTGACAGGGAGGCAGGGTGGTGCTGCTCCGGGGGGCTGGGGGGGCAGATCTCAAGCCAGAAGAGAGACGGAATACCCAAGGAAGAAATGGAAGATTCAGGAAACTTTGACAAGAAGCAGCGACCCCGGAGGGCACAGCAGGAGGGAATTTCGTGGAGCGGGGCAGTGTGGGGGATGGGCACCCCTCTAGGGGCTGCGTGAGACCCGGACACGGGGGGCGGGAAGGCGCCTCTTCTGAGCGGGACCCTTCCTCACCACCCCATTCCTGCTACAGCAAGCCGCCGTGACTTCTTTTTCTTTGATATGTATTTATTTATTTAGAGGGGGGAGGGGAAGAGAGAGAGAGAGAGAGAGAGAGAATTCAAGGTAGGCTCCCCACCGCCAGGGCAGAGCCAGGCAGGGGGCTCAGACTCACCAACCGTGAGATCATGACCTCAGCCGACACCAAGAGGTGGACGATTAACCACTGGGCCACCCAGGCGCCGTGATGGCGGGTCTGTGCGGTGACCCCCTCGCGGCCTCTCTGCTCGCAGCTCTCTCTGCCCGGCGTGCTGTTCTCCACACGGCAGCCAGCAAGACCCCGCGGCCCCCCCCTCACCGAGAGAGGAGCTCTTCCTTCCCGCCGCCGGTCTGTCGCTGCTTCTTAGACTTCAGCTACTGAGGCGATGCCCCCACTGCGACCAGTCCCACCGACCTCCTGGCCTTTCCTCGTGTGCCCTGGGCTGCGGCACGTGCTGGCCCCTCTGCAGGGGACACATGTCCTCAGAGAGGTGCACACAGTGTGCCCCTCCGCCTCCCTCGGGCCCTGGCTCCAGTGTCGATTTTGCAATAGGACCTCCCCTGACCTCGTAATGGGGACCGTCCGTCCCCAGCTCCCCCGCTGCTTTCTTGCTAACTCCCCCCACACCGGTCTTATCATCCTGCATTCTATGTATCTGCTTGCTCCGTGTCTGTCTCTATAAAATGCCAACGCGTGGACGAGGTTCCACCTGTCTCCGCCGCCGTTTTACCCTCAGTGCTGCCAATGGAGCCGGAAACCTAGAGGGCACTCCGTAAATAGCTGTTTAATAAACGTTTTGTGTATAAATGTGGTTCTTTCGGATAATACCGATGACCGCACAATCGTACCGTATGGAGTCTCCGCTTTCTATACATCAGAGAGGTTTACTCTGGGTTTACGGATAATCTAATTTTAAAAATATTTAGTAATAATATAATAATTCATAACAATTTAATAAGATAGAAACAGAGGGGCGCCTGGGTGGCTCAGTCAGTTAAGCGTCCGACTTCGGCTCAGGTCACGATCTCACAGTTTGTGAGTTCAAGCCCCACATCAGGCTCTGTGCTGGCAGCTCAGAGCCTGGATCCTGCTTCCGGTTCTGTGTTTCCCTCTCTCTCTGCCCCTCCCCACTCACACTCTGTCTCTGTCTCTCTCAAAAGTAAATAAACATTAAAAAAAAAAAAGATAGAAACAGAGAAGGAGGCAAACCATAAGAGACTCTTAAATACAGAGAACACACCGAGGGTTGCTGGGGGGAAGGCGGGTGGGGTTGAGGTCGATGGGGGATGGGCACCGAGGGGGGCACTTGTTGGGAGGAGCACCCGCTGTTGTCTGTAAGGAATGAGTCACTGGGTTCTACTCCTCAAGCCGAGACCACACTGTATGCTAAACAACTTGAATAAAAAGAAAAGAAAAAGAAAAAAAAAAGAATAATCTAATTTTATATGACACGATGTTGTAAAGATAGATCATTCGCTAGAAGCGATGTGTTGTATTTCATGATAACTATCGCGTATAGAGTGCTATTTATAACGATTAGGACTCCTCCTTCACTATTTACTTCTTCGCCTGCTTGACCTGTCAGAGAAGAAAAGAACATTCGGCTGCTTTTGGGTATCTGACATTCGCTTTTCACATTTCAGTCTCATTTCTTTTTTCTCTGCTTTGATGCCGTGTTGTTTGGCACATGAAGGTTCTTAACTGCCATCTCACTGTATCAAAATGAACACCTCATCAATAAGACATGGCCCAGTTTGTCCTGTTTAATTTTTATTTTTCCTTGACTCATACTTTATCTTGGGTCATTACTGCCTCTTATGCTTTCTTTGAGCTCTGCTTGGAACGTATCTGCCCACCCCTTCGTGTTTCATCTTTCCAAACCTCTTGGCTTCAGTCAAGTCTCCAGTTAGATGCCATATAGACAGACGTTGAGTTTTTTTTCACTTTAAGAGTCTTAAAAATTTTTTTTAAATGTTTTTATTTATTTTTGAGAGAGAAAGAGAGAACGAGTGGGGAACAGGCAAAGAGAGAGGGAGACACAGAACGAAGCAGGCTCCAGGCTCTGAGCTGTCAGCACAGAGCCCGATGTGGGGCTCGAACCCACCAACCCCAGGATCATGACCTGAGCCGAAGTAGGTCACCTGACTGACAGCCCCCCCAGCCGACCCTCCACTTTAAGAGACTTTAGCAATGAATTTAATCCCTTTAAACTTTCTGGTCAGATTTTCATCACATTGCTTTTTGGGCTTTTAATCTCTTTTGTTTTCATGTTTGTCGTCTTAGTTTTATCTTTGTTATCCGTTCTTTCTCTTTGTGAATAGTGATTTTGGGGCCATCTCTGCGATGCTAATTCTTCCATTTTGTCACCTTTCTTGGGGTTTCTAAGTCTTACCAATTTCTTCAGCTGCCAGAGCCCGCTAAGCTTCTCCACGGCCCCTCCTCCTTCGTGAGATCCAGAAATCTTCACTCTTAATTTCTTCCAAAATTCCACTTCCCAACTTTCAGGTTTTATTGCTAAATTCTGGAATTAGACAAAGCTCATTGATTTTTTAAACATCTTCTCTACATGGGTTCTATTTTGAGAGTTATCAGTGATACATAACTCGGGGCTGTATTTTCAGCAGGATGAATTTTGTGTTTGAAATTTTCCAGGGCTCACCGTTACCTTTTTACCGTAGTTCTCCCGCCTTGTCTAGTTTTGCTCACCCATCTCACAACCGACTAGCCGCACCGGTAACTGATTTATCCAGATGGGTTACACCAGTGCTCTGTGCAAAGATAGAGCCTTTTCATATCCGAGATTTAATTTTTCTTGACTTCATTTGCAGATGCCAACCGAGCAGGATATAGTATCATCGAATGCAAATATTTTTCTCTCAAAATGCTTTAAACACAGCCCCACTGCTTCCTGCACGACACAATTGGACAGGAGAAGCCTGGCAGAGGGCAGGCCAGGGCCCCAGATCTACCCAACCCAGAGGAGGAGTTTGGACCCAGGCCTTGTTGACTGAAAATGCCATTCCCGGGGTGCGTGCTCTCTGGGGTCGCTCCCGCCTCCGTCCAAAGGAGTCATCCGACCTGTGTCTCGGCCACAGAGAAAATACAGCGGCCTGTGCTGAATGTGAGAATAGAGGAAAGTAACCCAAGACCAATATGATTCCTTGTCGTGGGTTCAGACGTGGCTCTAGTAAGTAAATACGCAAATGTGTTACCAGCTGTTACTTGACTCTCTGGTTATTCCCACCTCTGCCAAGATGACACCACAAGGGACCTGGGGCTGCACCAACATTGTCTCACTGGTGTGCGTGGCCATCACTCTACTAGAAGTCTATGCATTGTGAAGTTGGGGGTAAAAGGGAGGTAGACAGATCATGGAAATGAGGTGGAATGGTGAGCAAGAGTTAAACATGCAAACCATTGGGGCGTCCAGGTGGCCCCCGTTGGTTGAGTGATGGAGTCTTGATTTTGGCTCAGGTCCTGATCTCCTAGTAGTGAGTTCGAATCCCGGGTCGGGCTCTGTGCTGAGAATGTGGAGCCTGCTTGAGATTCTCTCTCCTCTCCTCTCTCTGCCCCACCCCCTCTTGTACCCACCCTTTCAGAATAAATAAATAAACTTTTTTTTTTTTTTTTTTAAAGCAAACCATCATTTCCAGAAGCGTTATAGAGACATCCCTCCCAGTAAACCACAGCTACAAATGCTGGTAACATGGATTTTCTTTTTCTTTTTCTTTTTTTTTTTTTTAAGTTAAGCAGATGTATGACAGCATAGCAAGGGAATTCTAAGTCTGAAAAGACAAGAAAAACATATTTGGAAGAGGAAGCAAGTATCAGATGCAAGGCTTGCTTTCCTGAAGATCACAGCTGACCCTTATTAAGGACTATTTCCATGGCGACACAAGTAAAAGTCGCGAAGCCTGGGGGTGGGGGTGGGGGCGGCGAGGTATTAGCCGCTGTTTCTTCAGAGAAACAGAACCAATAGGATGTATACAGATGTTCATAAGGGAGATTCGCCCCCCGGTTTTATTGGAAAATAGCTGACGTACATCCCTGCACAAATTTAATGTGCACGGCGTGGTAGTTTGGTTTGAGAGAGCAGATTTATGGTGAGAGCTGGTGTCTGCTGGCTGTGGGTACCGAGAAGTCTCCCGATGTGCCGTCAGCAAGCTGGAGGACCCAGGGGGCCAAGGGTGACATTCAGCCTGAGCCTGAAGGCTTGAGAACTGGGGACCAGTCATAGAAGTCACCGTCGGGGTTTGAGTCTGAAAGCCCAAGGGCCAGGAGCTTGGATGTCCTCGGACGCCCAAGACAAGTAGAGAGAGTGCGTTTCCCTTCTCCCTTCTCGCCCCATTCATGTCCTTAGTGGACATTAATAAGGGTGATGTCTAGGGGCGCTGGGGGGCTCAGTCGACTGAGCGTCCGACTTCACCTCAGGTCATGATCTCAAGGTTTGTGAGTTCGAGCCCCGCCTCAGGCTCTGTGCTGACAGCTCAGAGCCTGGAGCCTGCTTCAGATTCTGTGTCTCCCTCTCTCTCTGCACCTCCTCCACCTGCGCTCTGTCTCTCTATCTCAAACATAAATACACATTTTAAAAAGTAAATAAATAAGGGTGGTGCCTGCTCAAGCCTACTGATCCAGATGCTCATGTCTTACCAGCGGCCTGGGCGTCCCTTAGCCCCGTCGAGGTAACACAGAATTCGCCATCGCAGGGTCTATGTTGGAGAGATCCTGTGTTAAGCCAGCGGGTATTTTCAGCACATGTCCTCAAGAAAAAGCTCAGAGAAAATTAATGGCTGACTGATCCCTGGTGTTTTATAAAGCAGGGGAGAAAAAAAAAAAAACACACACACACACACAACCTCCAACCCAAGGATTCATAACACAGGCCTTCGCAGCAAAATCTGGGGTGTGACAGCATATTAACTAGGCGGCCTGCATAATATCACATTGAGAATTTAGTTTACAGGGACGCTGAGTGTGTAGTAGAGAAATTTCCCCACCAGAAACAAAAACAAATCCCCACTGGGATAATGCTGTTTGAATCCAATCCTAAGAGCATTCTCTCGGATAAAGACCAAAATATAATCTCACAATAAAAAAAAAGAGAAGTCACAAGGTACGCCATCCATGGTTTACGAGGTAGCCATCCTACCAAGAGCTAAAGTCAGTAAAAACAGCAACCACAGAATAAATGTGGCCAGAGATTATAAAATACGGAATTCAGATTAAGCGATAGTTAAAATACTAGTTGTGTTTAAAGAAATCAGAAGATGTTGGAAGTAAAGAAATTATTATCTTATATATCAAGCGGTCACAAGAATGTGACTCAGACAGACTCATGAAAGAGAGATTAGCTAAGAGGCTTGACACCTAGAAATTCTGGCTTCCCTCTGATTGGAGACTCAGAAAGTGGGACGGAGGTGCTATTCCAAAGAGAAGACGGCCAAGAATTTTCCAGAGTTCATGAGCAGGAACGGGGTCCACGAACCTCAGTCAGGGGGGCACTTTGTTTTCTTGCTGCTAGGGGGCAGACCTATGCGGGGACGAAGGGCACGACTTGCTGATTTCAGATGCCCCAGGCTGGAAAAGATGTTGCAATCGGGAGGCCTGTGGTCCGGAAAGCGTGTTCTGGAGGGAAAGCCAAAGGCGGGGCTGAACAACCCTCTTGCTGGCGCCTTGGAAGGCTCACGTCTCAGTACTGAGTCACACAGAGGCTCTTTGAAGAAATGAAGCTGCCCGTGGATTTCCCTCCATCAGCTCAGCAGGAGCTGGAGATCGAGGAGGGTCACGTGGGGAAGGGAGATGTGTGGCGGGGGTACCGTCTCGCCGGAGCGGATCCCGTGATGTTCGTGGAAGGTTCCTGGGAACATAGTGTCAGCAGAAACACTGCCTGCATTTGTACCAAAAGGGACGAAGACGGTATGAAAAGAACGAAGAATTTTGGACCTAAAAAATCTACAGGCGAGGAATAAGTTCCTAAAATGATTCAGCTGCAAGCGTGCGCTACCCTTCCCGGGACAGGAAGGGCGGCATCGAGTGCAGAGCCAGGGGTCAGAACATCCCCCAAGCCTTGAGAACAAAGAAAGTTTGTCTGGCAGGATTTTAAAATTGCTTGGGACCAGGCGCTCCTGTTTTCCTTCCATTTTCTTCCCTTTTTGGAGGGAAATATCTATAACTGTTATTCCATGCTTGCCAACAACTGAATTTTAAGAGCAGCCAGGTTGTTTCTTGAATTTCACAGGCTTCCGGGTGGAGAAGAATTTTGCCCCAGCCTGGATGATGTGCGGAGAGTCACCCTAAGTCTTAGATGATTTGAATAATAAGATGTAGGACTTTGGAAGCGCTGAGATTTGAATGATACTTTGACTGTTGTGTTGATGGTGCCGTGGGTTGAGAATCTGGGGAACTTTGGGAGGGGGTGACTATGTTTTCACATGGGACAGACACGAATCCCTGGAGGTCAGATGGCGGGCTACGGCAGGCACACTGATGCCCTCCCCAGAGGGGCTCACATCCGGATCTTTGAAACGGAAAGTTGTGTGATGAGAAACCTGTGTGGTTTTAAGCCATTGGGTTTGTTGTAATTCATTACAGCAGCAAGAGGAAGCTAATGAAATGGAAATTTTTGAATTAAAGTATTAATAATTAAAATTGGGAACTTAGTAAATGTGTTTAATAGCCAATTCTTCTCATCAAAGAAAGGATTAGTGAACTGGGATGTAACTCAGTAGAGAATATTCAGGCTGAAGCCCAGAGAGCAAGAAGAATGGAAAATATAAAATGCATTGCTGCCAGAGATTCAAAGGTTAAAAAAAAGAGAGGATATCATTAATTATTTTTTCATAAAGGTGATTAAGTCATATGATACTTTTTAGAAAAACATAGGAATTACCAATCAAGTCAAGAAGAAACCAGTAAAGAACTTGAAACAGTAATTTTAAATGTCTCTATGAAGACTCCTCAAGGTCCAATCGGTTTCAGAGAAGCACTCCGACTTGTGTGGGTAGAAAAACATTTCATTTTTTTTCAACCTCTTCCAGGTTATGGAATAAGAAGAACTACTTGACATTCCCTCTATGAGCTTATTGTGACACTGGTACTAAGTCCTCACACAGGTGGTACAACGAATAAAATTACAGGCCAATCCGAGGGAGGAATCAAATGCAACATATGAGTAACGTGAATCCATTGATACCTACAACATGTGATCCATTGTGACAAAATGGGGGATCTTTCTAGAACGTAGGTTCGGCACCACATGAAAACACGGGGTCATGAAATCAGACACAGTGAAACCATTTTATAAAATGAATATCATTCACGGTAACCAAGAAACTCTTGGCCACGAAGAGGAAGAGGAAGCGTTTCGCTAGGATGGTGTCGGACATCTTGTTCAGCTGGGGCAGGGGGCACGGGGAGGAGCCAGGGTTCGGGCCAGGCAGACACGACCAGTCGGCAGACTGGCTCACCACACTGGCCGGGCTCATTCCCACAGCATGGGTTTTTCCTTAGACATCCGAAAACAGGCAAAACTGGAGTTTGTCTGTTAAGAACACCTTCGTAGGCGGTCAAACCACTATGAGGGCAGGGGGATTTGCTTGCGGAAAATTCAAGTTAGTGTTAATCTCTGGGCACCTGGAGTTCAGGCTCGGAGGCACACACTGTTTATATTTCTCTTTTACAGCAGGCGATCCAGCCTGGACTGTTCCTTGAATTAAGTCCGATCTTCTTTTCAAGTTGAGCATACACCTAGTGGACCTTTCTACTATGCTTCCTTCAAACCGGGAGGGAAGGGTAAAAACCTTTAAAGAAAATCAGTGGCCTTTTTGAGGTACGATTCCTCCTTCCCCAGGAAGGCCCAACGGCCATCTGTCCCTGAGAAGTCCCCGCAGGGAGTGGGCTGTTTGCCCACCCTGAGGCGCAGATCACAGGTAGGGGATCACAGGTAGGAGATTCCTCTCTGCGGAATCTCCCTGTCCCGCTCAGCATCCAGGGCTGACCGGTCGGCGTTACAAGAGTTAGTCTTCCTGGAGCCGGGGATTCTGCCCACGTGGCATTTCCACCCTGGACAGCGGCGTGAGTCATGGGATTCCGACAGCGGTGGCTGTGTCCGGGGAGCCCTGGCCGGCTCACGTGCCCGGCCGGTGGCGCTTTGACAGATGCGGGGGTCCCTTTTCAGCCCGGAGACGGAGCAGAAAGGCCGGGAGCAGCAGGAACAGAGGGGCAGGTCCTACCCCCGCCTGCAGGAGGACCCCTTTGCCGCAGTGACTCGGTTAGTGAGGTGAATTGTTAAAGTCCGGAGCAAACGGTGGAGAAAGAATTCCCAAGACGGCTTTGGTGCAAAAGAAGGTGATTTTATTCAAGCACGGGGACAGGACCCCCCCATGGGCAGAGAGAGCTGCACTGGGGTTGTGAGGAGTGACTGGTTACATGCCTTCAAGTGGGGAGGGTTAGGCACAGCTTAGACATGAGTCTGTAAGGAATTTGGAAGCAAGGTTTCAGGGCCTTGAGGGGTCATCAACCACCGTCTAGTAAACCCTTAGTCGTGAGACCCTTCGGATGGATATAGGGGGCCATATGCCTGGGGGATGATTGCTGACGTATTATCTCGGGGTGTGGGGGGTAGAGATACAGGAAGTTTCCAAAGGGATTTTCACTCATTAAAGACTTAAAGACTTACAGGATCCCGGAGGTCCGGCTGATGTCGAGCTAAGGTCGCCTTTCGCCTCTGGTAAAGCGTTAACCTGGACGCCGCTGAGGTCCCGCAGGAGGGTCACCCTGCCTGTCCCCAGGACCTGTCAACGGGCTGTAGGTTAAGGAAGTTTAATTTTTGTCTAAATTTCGCCTTTGTTCCCCACCCCAGTCAGGACCCAGTGCACGTCTGCGTCTACGTGTCCGCCTCCGCGGAAGCAGGATAACGATGTCTCGCTCGTGTCTCCGTCTGTGACCAGCGAGCAAAAGTCACGTTACGTGGGGCACAAGGTAACCGACCCAAGTCAGGAGCCGTTTTTTTCTTGTTTTCCTAGGAAGCCGAGCCCTATGAAATTGCCGATGTCCTGGTGTTTTTAGTACGCCAAGATGGCCGTTTCCCGGGGTTCGGCCTGACAGTCGCTGCCTGGGTGTGTGTGCGGCCAGTACGTGCTGACAAGCGTCAGACTAGTGGCTGAGGCCTGCGTGTCCTGTAAAGTGAAACTCCCAAGTTTAAATATCTTACATTCTAAGATTCAGTGTGTTTTCATCTCCGTTTTAATATTTCTTTTTTTTTTTAAGTTCATTCATTTTGAGAGACCGAGAGAGTAGAGGAGGGGCAGAGAGAGAGAGGGAGAGAGCGAATCCCAAATGGGCTTCGTGCCGTCGGCGCAGAGCCCCATGCGGGGCTCGAACTCACAAACCATGAAATCACGACCTGAGCCGAAATCGAGAGTCGGAAGCTTAACCCACCCTCCAGGGGCTCCCCCCATTTTAATATTTCTGACATTAGCGTGTGTTTTGCCTACAAGGTTTGCGTGAAGTGTCATCTTTCCTTTGTAAGCCAGAAAAATCCATGACTAAATTAATGATGTGTATTGCATCATTATATCCCACACTGAAGTCTCAGCTTCACCTACAGGCTCAACGTCACAGCAGGAAAACGACGCCAGAGAAGGAAAAACGATGATATGACCTGCTGATATTGTTGGCATTTGATAATTGGACTCCTGGCTCAAAAATACCCCCAAACCTCCTCCGTGACGCCCTCCGAGGCAGCAGGCGGACCAGGCCTGTGTGCACCCTCCCTCGCCCAGCCCCGTTCGGCACCCGCGGGATCCGGGGAATTATTCGCAGACAAGCGGAATCTGAATCTCTAATATTCCAACATCTCAGAAACTAAAGGCAGGATAATTCCCTCTTTCTAAGAAGTCCGTGGAGAGTGCTCTGAAATAAATGAGGTTTTATGTCTTCCTTATACGTGAGAGATATTTAATTACATATACCTGGAAAATATATCAGTCATTTGCATGAATACATCTAGGCCCACCTTCATTGTCAAGGGAGACAGGAGTGGTCTGTCTGAACAAGGCTCGCCCAGCCCGGCCGTGCGGGGACTCGCCCGGGCAGGTTCGCAGGCCTACCCCTCCGACCCGGGGTCCGTCCGCGTTCCGTGGGACCGTCTGGACATCCTTTAACAGGATGACCGCATGTCCCAGTTTGCCAGAGTGCCTCAGACCCCTGCTCCGCTTAGCGTTCTGTGCCAGATGTTTCACTGTTAAGTGACCTGTTATTAATGGCTGCGTTAAAATAAGCCAGGTGGATTCAGTGTCCTTCCACCTTGCACGTCCGGCTTCCACTGTGCTCCTGTCCAGAGCCACGGCTGAGATTGTCATCAACCGTGAAGAATTCCTCACAGGACCTACCTGACCCATGGACAGGGGGTGAGAAGTGTGTGCAGGGTGAAGGCAGGATAGCCCGCCCCACAGAGTGTGTAGACCGAAGTCTGAATTCTCTCGCCTCAGTCTGTCTTTTGCTGTACGGCATAAATCTTTAATTCACTGTAGTGATTGAAGACATTTATTTTGCAATAACCTTCACTAAGGGGGCGTTCAAAACTAAGCCACCTGCTGAATGGAAGTCAAGACCTGACTTCCTGCTTCTCCGGAAAGCGTCTGGCTCTCCGTGAACACGCATCTTCACTGGGAGGCACACTCCGCGTGCAAAGCGGAAGGCACACGTCCTGAAGGAGCGCCTGAGTCCTCTCCCGACGTTGGCCGGTATTTTAAGCTGCATGTCCTCAACCACGAAGGCTGGTTCTGAGCGACTGCAAAGGACAGCGCCATGTCACCCTGCGAGACACCGCCGTCCTTTGTGATCAGCAGATGCTTTCAAAGTGAATTTCACTCGTTGTCAACAGCGCGCCTCTGAAAAGTAAAGCAACAACTTGAGGCGTGCCGGGCGAATTATCAGAAAAGGACATTGCAAACGGTTAAATAACTCAAGCTTTATGCCAGTGTCATCAGCTCCTAAAAGCAGTAATTCGGTTCACTTATTTTAAAAAATGAGATCTTATTCATACAATTAGTAACATTAAAGGAAAGCTTTGGCAAGTTTTTGGCCCAAGGTCTTCTGGACTTACGGGGAAGATCGTTGTAATTCTGTGACAAATTTAGCACTGAAGACCAAACCGTTTGGTTTTGTACAGAAATTTTAATGAAGCTTGATGGAGCCTAGAGTAAAAATAGAATATTACACTAAGAAATTTTCGAGCTTGGAAAAATGATCGTGGTCCATCTCTAGTTCCCGACTGCATCCCAATTGTGATACCACACCAACCAAAGACGCACGCATACTCATATACACACACGATTCAACGAAATGGCAACATGTTTGTGAGGAAGCTGACTGAGGGTGTGAAAACCTAATCAGCACTTCCCTGTAGCTTCTATTCAGTTGGGTCTTAAACATATTTGACCCTTACAAAAGTGCTATATCGATCAAGCTAAGTGCCTCCCAAGGGCATTAAAAGCTTTGTAAAGAAATCCGCTTCAAAATCTTTGATTTTTGAGACCTCAAGTCAAAGAATTCTACATACAAAGTTCCAAAAATAATTTGAGGTTTAAAGTGCTTAGCGATTTGCCATTATTTAGATATTTTATCTGCCCTAAAGCAAACAAGAAACGGATGGTATTGAACCCTGAGAGAAGATTTAATTCGGGAATTCTACAATTGCATCTTGGAGTGTATCAACATGTGGGAAGAAGTCTGGATGAAATTCTTGTTTCCTCAACATTGTATTACGAAAAGTTTCAAACACACGGAAAAGTCGAGAGAATTTTAGGGAGAGCACCCCTACGCGTGCTGCCTCTGTCCATTAACAATTTATGTTACTTGAGTTCTCAAAAGTATCCATCTATTTACTCATCAATCCATCTTATTTGTTGGATTTATTTATTTATTTATTTTGTAATGTTTATTATTTTTGAGAGAGAGACAGAAAGAGAGACAGAGAGGAAGCTCTGAGCTGTCAGCACAGAGCCTGATGCAAGGCTTGAACTCACACCCCAAGAGATCATGACCTGAGCCGAAGTCGGACGCTCAACCGACTGAGCCACCCAGGCGCCCTGGATTTATTTGTAATGTAAGTTGTAGACATCAGTACATTTCATCCTTAAATATTTCGGCAGGCAGATTACTAAGCTGACTTTATATGTTCATATGTTTATAGTTGCTTCCAGTTGGAATTTGCTTTCTGTTATGCATCCAAGTTTTAGGGTAGTATTTGATGCATTTTGGTGAATATGCTGGCTAAGCCAAAAAAGATATGGAATATATATCCATCTCCTCGGCTCTTCTTCCCACTCCATCTCCATCCCAACAGGCAACCACTGCTTTGATTTATTTTGCCATAGTGTGTTCTAGAGACTTCTAGAGAGTTCTGTGTGTTCTAGAACCTCAAAAATGAGGAAGCGTAATGATTTGGGGGTTCCTTCGTGTGGCTGTGTATCGCTAGGATTTGTTTTTCTTTTCACTGCTGAATATGAAACAGTCGGTTCATGCAATGAACTTACCGGGGTTTGTTCTCAGTCACCCTGTAGACGGATACACGGGCTGTTTCCAGTTTGGGGCTATTATGAATAAAGCTGTAAGGGACGGTCCAGGTAAGTATTTTTGTAGACATAGGACTCCTTTCACGGCCCAATGTTCATTTGAGAAGAAACTGCCCAATAGTTTCCAAAGTGGGGACAGCATTCGAAAACATCACCAAAAACGTATGGGAGTTCTGACTCATTTGTCCCCTCACCAATATTTTCCGCTGTGAATGGTTTCAATTTCAGCTGTTTTATCATTTGTGAGTGAATGGTTAACTTTATTTTGGTTGAAATTTGCATTCCCTGAGGTCTAAAGAGGTTGAGAACTTTCTCTTATGCTGATTATTTTATATCTTTCTTAGAATCTTCTGCTCAGTTTTAATTAGGTTATTTTATATTTTCTTCACTGCATTTCAGGGGATTTTTATAGAGTCTTGATAAAAGTCTGTCAGAAACATATTTCCCAACATAGTTTCTTTTACAACGTGTGGCTTGCCTATTCATTCTCTTAGTGCCAGTATAAAGTTGCTGAAGTCAACATTAATTACTTTTTGTTCTTTTACTTTGTTGTTTTCTGTATATTAAGAAAACTGCATATCCCCAACTCATGAAGTTATTCTCTTGTGTTTTCTTCTAGAAGCTTCATGGTTTTCAATGTTTGTATATATTGTGGGATAGAAGTTGAGGTTTGGTTTTTTTTCCTGAAGATGTCTTGTGTTTCCAGCACAATTTGTTGAAATGATTTTCGTTTTTATATTATATTACTTCAATGCCAGTGTTCAAAAATTAAGGGACCATGTCTGGGGACTCTGTGTGCTGTTTCAGTAATCAGGCTTCGTATTCTTATGCCAGTACCATATTGTCTTAGTTGCTCTAGCTTTAGGGTAAGTTTTGAAGTCAAGTGTGTATATTTCCTAACTTTGTTCCTTTGTAAAGACTTATTTAAATATTCTAGATGTTGTCTGTCTCTTTATAAAGTTTCAAGCCAAGTTGGCAAATTGTGCACAAAGGCCTTGTAGCACGGTTTCGGGGACTGCATGGATCTAAAACTCGATTCCGGGGCCGGTGACACTGCGTTGCACGGGCGGAGTCTTCAATTCGTGGAAATGTTCATCTCCCCTTTCGTTACAGATTTGGGGCTCTCTGATTCTCTCTCATCTTGAGTCGATTCTGATACATTTTGTTTCAATAAATTACCTAATTTGTTAAATATATTGGCAAAAGTCTTCATAATATTTATTTGTTTCCTTTGATATCTGTAGAATCTACTTTTATGTCGCCCCTTTTATTCATGTTGCCCATACTTTGTCTCTCTCTCTCTCTCTTTCTTTCTGCATGAATCATACTAGAGACTTGACAATTTCTCGTTCTTCAAAAAAATCACCTTTTGGATTCATTAACATCTTTGTGTTTATCGTCTCTATATTATTGATTTCAGTTCTTATATTTATCATTTCCTAAGCCTTTATAACTTCGAGTTAACTTTCCTTCTATTTTTAGCTTCTAAAGATGGAACTTTATGTCATTGAGTTTATATCATTGTTATTTTTTGATACAAGCATGTCACGCTACAAGTTTCCCTAAAAGCACTACTTTAACTAATCCCGCAGATCTTTAGACATTATATTTTCAACAACATTCTGGTAAACGAAGAAACAAACAACAAAAAAACAACCTTCTCTGTCCTTGGTGCTTCCCTTCTGACCCATGATCACCTGGGAATGTAATATCTAATGTCTCCATGTATGGATTCTCTCCGGATACTGTACTGTTGAGGAGTTCTAACTTAACAGCATTCTAGTCAGAGAACGTATTCTGTATTATTAAAATCATTTTCATTTTACTGATACTTGTTTAATGGCCCGGCGTGTGATCTAGCTTGGCGACTACACCGAGCGCAGATTGGGAAGAAGTCATTGCGTGCAGTGCTTTGCGAGCATCAGTCGGGTGAAGGTGATTGATTGTGTTGTTCAGACCCTCCCTGACAATATTGATCGTTTCGGTCCGTGTGGTCTATTCATGTCCGAGGGAGAGGTAGTAAAATCTTCAACTATGATTGTAGATTTGGCTCTTTTTCCCTTGGATTTTGTGAGATTTTTATAATTTGTGGTTTCAAGCTCTGCTTATAGGAGTCTCCGCGTGTATGGTCGTATGGCTTCTTCCAGAATTGGTCCCTTTTTGTTGTAAAATGTTCATATCACCTCTGCGAATATCCCTCACCTTGAGACGGACTGTATTGGACATTAACACAGCCATCCCGGCTTTATGCTGTTTGCGCGGTAGACATTCTCCCTCCGTTTCCATCCATTTTCCTCTCTGCATATTATATTTAAAGAGCACTCCCATAGAAAGCAAACAGTCGGGTCTTGTATTTCCATGTTAATTTGTAAATCCCTGCGTGCTATTGAGTGTTTATCCAATTTACATTAATGCGATCACTGAAATAGCTCGATTAGTCCCTCAATTTGCTCTTTTCTCCATCTGACTCCCCTGTTTTGTCTTTCTCATCTCAAGTTAAAAGGATACAGATACAGATGGCATACATGATATAGATAGAGATGATATAAGTGTCTATTTCAGGGTATCTATCGTGGTTGCTCTAGACATTATTAAATATTCCCTTAACCTTTTAACCGTAAATTTAGTGTTATAACTGCATCACTTCATGTATGATACGAGTCTTGCAATCCTGTAGGATCATGCACCGTCCCCCGGTCTTTCGTGTCACAGTTATCGTATGTATATTCCATCCACACGTGTTAGGAACCCCAGACCGCCTTACTCTACATTTCCCTCTAAGCCACTGCATGTATTTCAAAGAAGGAAATAGAAAAATAGTCTTTTACATTTATCTGCACCTTTTTCTTTAGCCCTTCTGAGACATTCAAGACTTCACGTGGTACGTATTATTTCCACTTAGCCTAAAGAATCCGGTACAGAGTGTACGTGAAAATACACAGGATGATATATTTAGGCATCTCAATGCAAAGTTAGGCATGAGAATGTCCGCATTGAGCAGAAATTGCTCTGACCTTACCAGGTACTTCAGGACCCGTAGAGAAAATATTTGGTCAATAAGGAATATTACGGTGTAAAGAAAAGGGTCACCTGGGTTTTTCATCACTTTCTAGTGCGTTACTCCTAAAATTCGACTTCGAAAAAATTATGGACACTGTTTCAAAACTATGACAATCAAAGACACTTTAAAAATACACTCTTCAGAAAAATGCTAGTAACGTATGTGGACACAGATACGAATAAGAAATAGGTCAAAGCACATCAATACATACTGGTATTCTTAAGCTGCGGTTTTATTTTAAAATTGAGATAATGAATATAAAGGAACTTTTAAAATTGTGCTTTAGGGGCGCCTGGGTGGCTCAGTCGGTTGAGGGTCCGACTTCAGCTCAGGTCACGATCTCACAGTTCGTGGGTTCGAGCCCCACGTCGGGCTCTGTGCTGACAGGTGGGAGCCTGGAGCCGGCTTCGGATTCTGTGTCTCTCTCTCTGCCCTTTCCCTGCTCACGCTCTGTCTCTCTGTCTCTCTCAAAAATAAATAAACGTGTAAAAAATTTAAACAAAAATAAAAAAACAATAAAATTGTGCTTTCATCATCACAAAGATAGGTTATTTGTAGAATAAATTTTCTTTCTGAAAATGATTTTTGAATAGAATTATTTTATAGGGCTATCAATGTAATAAAACCAATTGATCTGTGTATGTGCGTATAGATACGTGTGTGTACGCACACACTTATTCATATGTACACCTACATCTTCATCCATATACACGCAGGCACCTAAACACACTGATCTTTGTAAGTCGTGTGCACCCGGCTCTCTGGCGTGCCCCCTGCTCTTTGCTCTCAAGTGTGTCTTTGTGTCTTAGTTTCACTGATAAAGTCTACGGTCATCATATCTTACCTTTAATTTTCCAGCAACGACAAGAATGAAAATATGTTTAACAATCGTTTCTATAGACAAGTGGTCTCTATCGGCCAGAAAGTGTCAAATTGCACTTCTGTTTAGGCCGCGGCTCCGACCGGAGGGCGGGGCAGGGCCGTGGGTGGGGCTCTGACTGCCCGGACAGAGATCCAGATCCTTTCCTACCGATGGGCACTAGAGTGGGCCGAGTGGGCCGGGTGGGCCGGGGGTCCGTGAGATGCGTCCCCCGGGGCCCAGCCCTCGGGGCAAAACTACTGGACGATGTCTCCCCCGGGCATCGGACCTCGCTCCTGCCCAGTCTTGGAGGAGACACTCAGGACGA
>PITB01029902.1:0-17487 GCA_004024585.1 Paradoxurus hermaphroditus
TTGAGTCGAAGAAGCTTTCATATCTAGTCCATGCTCTTAAACCAATCAAAGGCATTTTAGATGAAGTAGGGTAACAATTGCTAAGTGCTTTTTTCCTTTATTAGGGAACTAGCTGAACGCTTTCTGCAGTATCATTCTGTCCTTGTTTTCCATTTTTTATTTGAACACAAAATAGAAGAAATCATAGAGCTTGAAGGTGAAAAAGCCTCTCTGTATGCCTATTTGGTATGTAAACATAATTTTTCAACCACTTTGTTTTATGCCTCTCATGATTTCCGACAGATATAATAGGTCTTAGTTCCATTTTCTATTCTATTATAATGGTTATTTTCACAGGACAGTGTTCACAGTATCTTTTTAACTGGTCTCTGGGCAATCCATATGACATACAGCCAGATTAATATATTCCTGAAACACCACTCACATTATGTAACTTTCGCGCACAGAAATCTTCAATACCTTCTGTTATTTATAGTGACAATTTTCAAGCTTTTAAACAGGAGAAGACCTTTTCCCCAAAGGAAACTTACATGGAATCCCCACGTAAAAAAGCCAGTGAAACTAGTATTTTATGAGAACTTATGATAAAAGTCAATCAGTAAAAACCATGAGGCCATTTTGGTGCACACAAAAGAAAAGAGAATCGAGTATTACCGTTGACACTGGAAGTCTTCAACTTTCAAAATATTCCTGTATTGGATTTTGGAGAAAGATCTCAATTTATAAAAGTTGTTTTAATAGCCGAGTTTACAATCACAATGAATCACAAACTGCATCAAAAGTTTACTCCATGCTTTGAAATGAAAGTTAAGGTGTTGGTGGAAGCCCTTGGGTTGAAAGAGATATATCGCATATGTGAGGGTGGGGCTTGTATTGCTTTTGTCTGTTTCCTTATTTCTTTCAACTATAGGACTCAAAATTCAGAAAATATATTTAAATACATTTTTTTAATTTTAACATTTATTTATTTTTGAGAGAGAGAGTGTGTGTGTGTGAGCAGGGGAGGGGCAGAGAGAGAGGGAGACACAGAATCTGAAGCAGGCTCCAGGCTCTGAGCTGTCAGCACAGAGCATGACACGGGGCTCTAACTCATGAACTGTGAGATCCTGACCTGAGCCGAAGTCGGATGTTTAACTGACTGAGCCACCCAGGCTCAGAAAACATATTTTTAAAACATTGGAGATCAGACTCGTTGTAAAAACCTTCTCAGTTCGTGGAAGTACTTAGACCAAATAGGAGTCGATGGATTCTTGCAGCTTGGAACTAGGCATTTTTTTTCCTCCTTGGTCCCAAGTGTGTTGTCACACATCATTTTCCAACCCCCCAAAAAAGGCCAGTTTGTTCTACTCTGAAAGTCCGCTAAGGTGGGATACTTTCCTCCTTGTTGATATCTGCAAATGTATGGAATTATTTTTGTGGTATTCACACTCTCCTCGCTTCGATATTGTGCAGAGTTCAGTGGGGACTTGCACGTCTGGAAATGTATCTTTCTTCCATCACAAGTTGCAAGACCATCCATTTCACTGTGCTTGCTTACTTGGCCTTCGGATTTGCAGACTCTGGTAATTGTCTCCTGGTCAGATGTTAGAATAACAGATAGAAGGCTCTGAGATTGCTCCTTTAGCTTCACATATGTTTTGTCAATGTGTCACTTTTACACTTTGCCTGCTAATTACTGTCAATCACAGAAGCAAAGCACTTTTCTTATGTCGCTTGATTCACTTTTACTTCCTCAGAATTGACCCCCGTTTTTAATGTTTATTATATTTTTGAGAGAGAAAGAGCATGCGCACAGGTGGGGAGGGGCAGAAGATGGGGGGGGCGTGGACAGAAGATCCAAAGCAGGCTCCAAATTGATAGCAGCAAGCCCAATGCGGGGCTCAAACCTATGAACCATGAGACCATGACTTGAGCCGAAATCAGTTGCTTAACCTACTGAGCCACCCAGGCGCCTCTAGAATTGATCCATCTTATGACTTATCCTATACACACAAATAACAAGTATATTTTCATATCACTTTCACTTTTCAAAATTATTTTTACTCTTTGTCATAAACATGCCACCTCTTGTAACTGACATTTTTTATACACTAATTGCTTTTTTGTTACTTCTTGGTCACGATAGAGTAACTACTAATTGAGAACACTTTAAAACTAAACATGCATTCAGCAAACACACAGTAAACACACAAGGAGAGTTAAGTCTAAAGTGAACATCACGACTGTTGACATCGTCTGTTGGCAACAGGCACAACGGACTTATTCCTGCTCCAGAGAGTAGCTGTGTGTGCAGCTCTAGCAATGCGGAAACGGCAGGTTTTTGGGTTAAACTTTCCTAAGGGGTTTCAGAGGTTAACAAGTGTACTTTGAAAAAGCAATTCAAGTCAAGTATTAGCAGAACATAATTACATGTTAAAGCAAGAGTTAGCAAATTTATCCTATAAAGGACCGGATAATAAATATTTCAGACTCGTCAAGTATCAGAGTGTAGCACAAAAACTGCCATAGGCAATATGTAAACAAATGGAGCTATGTTTCAATAAAGCTATTTACAAAAACAAGCCATGGACCAGATTTGGCCCACAGGCCGTAGTTCGCCAAGCCCTGGGTAGAAGTATAAGCAATTCTAGTTTGTATTACTCAGTGTATATTGAAAAATTTAAAAATCACTGTGATAGATTAAAGATGGCAGTAAATTCTTTGCTACTTCTTCCATTGAAAGGTGAAGTTTCATTCCCCTCCCTCTGGGCTGGAATTGTGTTTAGTGATTTCTTTGACCGAAAGAATGTGTTTGAGGGTCCTTCTGGGAATTCTGAGGCTAGGTCATAAGAAGCCTCCTGGGCCGCTTGGAATGCTCATTTTAGGGAGGCCAGTCATCATGTAGTAAGACTGACAATTCTGAGATTGCCAACTGACGACCCGAGAAGTCCAAGCCACGGGGCAAGGCCCTGAGCGATGAGACACCATGTGGAGAGAGAGGGAAGCGCAAGAGCATGTGAATTCAGAAGCCAACTTCGAAGGGGATCTCTGGTTGAGTGTCTTTACCTGGTGCCAGGTAGATCAGGAACAAGCCGCCCCAACAGCAAATTGCAAAGTGACTCAAATAAATGCTGTCATTTCTTTTAAGCCATTATGTTTGGGGTGGTGTAGTGAGATTGAGAATTTCAGGGCTCATCAAGGAAATAAGCCAAGATCATGTGAGGGCAATAGCACACCAACAGCTTTATTTGGGTGGAGTTTTGTCAAGTTGAGGGGAAAGTCCCTTATGGCAGGAGACCTTCCAGAAGACAGCTGGTGTGGGGCCGCCACCCAGAAGGAGAAGAGAACACAGAATTTTCAGGAGACAGGGAAATTGGAGAGCATTTGGGTGATACTTTTAGCTGTTCCAAAGGGCAATAATAGCTTGGGGATGTTTTAAACCCACAGGTTTTGTCTTATATATGGCAAGAAGATATTTGGTATACTTTATGGGTTATGCAAAACAGGCAGGCTCTCAATGGCTAAAATATGTTCATTTGGGCTTTATTTTATAAAATTGGGTGTGTAAAATTTGAGTTTGGTGCCAGCGGGCTTTGAACTGACAGCATACTGCAAAGAAGCAAATGACAGATGGCCCCAATATTCAGGGGCCATCTTCGGCTTATTTATATAACAGGTGGTTTATTATGTCACAACAGATAAGTAAAACAATCATACCGCTATGCTATATTGCAATCTTTTCAGGTATCTATATTTCGTTTGTGTGATTGGTTTCCACATTTCTTCAGCACACAGCAGATATCTCGAATGTTTTGTATTCTACACAGGATCTAACCCAATGCTTTGTAAACAGTTGCTAGGTAATAAATATTTCTTAAAGAATGCAGGTTTACACATATTTATACTGCAAAGTATCACCATCCTGATTGGTAAGCACAAAAGAAAGGAGTCTGTTGGCATGCAAAATGCAAATATTCTGGAGTCAGTGAAAGAGAGCATGTTCTTCAAAGGTTTGACAGGAAATGTGGAATTTATCTTTAGCCCTGTTGATCAGATCATACTCTTTGGAATCTACTGTTATTTTCTGACGGTTATGCATACTTTGAAGGACACAATTAAAATGCACTGATAAGCCAAATAATTTTTCTCATTACCGTTTGAAGTCCTGGTCATGTTGGCTGGCTTAGTTGGGGGAGCATGTGGCTCTTGATCTCTGGGTTGTGGGTTTGGTTCCCAGATTAGGTGTAGAGACTACTTAAAAAAAAAAATAAGATCTTTAAAAATAAAAAAAGAAAGCTCTGTGCTATAACTGACCTTGGTTGGTTGCTCTTAGGATTAAAACAATTGTTTTAATGTTTACTTATTTTTGAGAGAGAGAGTGAGTGAGACAGAGTATGAGTAAGGGAGGGGCAGAGAGAGAGGGAGACACAGAATCTGAAGCAGGCTGCAGCCTATGAGCTGTCAGCACAGAGCCCGATGCACGGCTCGAACCCACAAACCATGAGATCATGATCTGAGCCAAAGTTGGACACTCAACCAACCCAGACACCCAGGTGCCCCATTAAGTAAGATTTTAATCCCCAGAGATGTCGATGCATCAATTTTGTTAACTAGCAATATGTCACCCAATCTCATATCAATTTGATCAATGTGAGTCTAAAAAAATTAAATGCAAAACATTTTTTGAACGACTACTATAGACAGAGAACTATGTTAGGTACTTCAGGAGCCATCATTGTGAGTAAAACAAAAAACTTTCCTTAAAGGGGTTACAGTCTATGAGGAGAGCTAGGATACCTGTGAAAACATGCATGTGGGCAGGAAGAATAAAATCACTGTTGTGGGAGAAAAAGAAACATGGGGATTTAGCAGATAGAGAAATCAGAGCTAAATTCATGCATCAGGAAGATCTCAAAGAAAACGCACATTTTGGGATGGATTTTATAGGTAGATAACTTTCAAATAGCTAATTTGGATAAGGCTTTCTTATTTTCTAACCATGTATTACTTAAAGATTTTGGGCACTTCTCCTTAAGAGTAATGACTGAGTTGGGGCGCCTGGGTGACTCAGTTGGTTAAGCACCCAGCTTCAGCTCAGGTCATGACCTATCAGTTCATAGGTTTGAGCCCCAAGTCTTGCTCTGTGCTGACAGCTCGGAGCCTAGAGTCTGCTTTGGGTTCTGTGTCTCCCTCTCTCTCTCTCTGCCCCTTTCCCTCTCATGCTCTGTGTCTCTCTGTCTCTCAAAAATGAATAAACATTAAAAAAATTACCAAGAGTAATGACTGAAAGAAAAGATCTAGAAATATTTTTATGTCATTTGAAATAATGAAGTATGTCACTACACTCAAAAAAATGAAGTATAATGTGAGCAGCTTCTGTAAGCAATGGAACACATCTATATCCTACTAAGTACAATAATGTACTTTGACAATTATCTACATAGCAAAAATAGCATGAATATATACACCTAGAGAGAGAGAATTTACAGGAATGGAAGACAAAACCGCAGATATGACAATGAATGACAGTATTTTGTGCTTTATTTGCTAGGCAATAAGGAAGACGTTTCTGATCACGGGAATGATGTGATTTTAGTTGAGCTTTCTGAAGATCTCTTTGGTGATGGCAAGTAGGAAAATGGTTACATGGAGGTTTATAGGCCTCAGGAGAATACTGCCGAGGTTATTATAATACTTTTGGTGAGGAGGTAAAAGATCATGATGGCTTAAACTAGGGTGCTGGCCACCAACAGGGAACGTTGGGGATAGCTGTGAAAGATACTGTTTTAATGAGGACTTTGTGTTGTAAGAAGGGACGAGCCATTCAAGTTGGCTAAAACAAAAGTGGGTGGGAGTGTTTTAAGGCATAGGAACCTTTGGTGAGAATTCAAGGGAGCTATAATTCAGGTGGGCCTTCTAGCAATTGGAGTTGGAAATCCAACTTTTGTCCCACAGCTGCTCACGTGAGTCTGAGCTCCTGCTCACGTGATGCCCCATTGCTTGCCTCTGTGTCTCTCTGCAGGCCTGCTCCCTTTGCCAGCTCTTTTGGTCATCTTCCTATGCTCACCCAGAAGTTTCCAGTCCATAACTTTACTTGCATGTTTGCCCAAAGTTCTTCGGGCCTGACGGAGCCATATGAGCCGTCAGCTGCAACTTTCTGACTAATTGTCAAGAGTCTCTCAGCTTCCCCGTTCTAACATTCCTGAAGGTGACAGCTGATTGGTCTTTCTCCCCAGATCACTGGCCAATCTCCGGATGGGCTGTGCTTCATAAAGGTGGGCCACGTGTTTCGAAACAGCTGAGGTCAGTGCCGGGGTAGTTTCAGGGATGAGTAACAGGTACAAGATATGGAGCATGGATAGTAGAGGCCTGCCCCTTTCTTCAGAGATTGTGATAGATTGGGGGAAAAGGGTCAGATGTCTCCAAATAGATCTTATCATTTAGGGTTTATTTTCAACTTGACAGCTGGCTCTATGGAAGTTCAGAATTAAAGCCTAGATGCTTGGAAGAAAAGCAGTATCATTAGCCCAAACAAGGAAAGTACATGGGGTGGTCGGTTTTGTAAGATATGGGGAATTACTGATCGTTAGAGAATAATGTGAAGATATTCTATGTATTTTC
Source organism: Paradoxurus hermaphroditus (assembly GCA_004024585.1). Classification (NCBI taxonomy): domain Eukaryota; kingdom Metazoa; phylum Chordata; class Mammalia; order Carnivora; family Viverridae; genus Paradoxurus; species Paradoxurus hermaphroditus. The sequence continues at coordinate 6,601 of PITB01029902.1, forward strand.
TTATAAACAAAAGAGAGAATTCCTGAGGCAAGAGAAAATTGTAAATGTGGATCTTTTGGCCATTCTTCCTTTTGAATTAAACAGTAGATTCAAAAGTTACTTACTAAATAAATTTCAACTGTGAATAAATAAAATCCCTTTCACTGCTAAATAACTTTTGATAAATGATGTCCTGTCTTCTAAGCCCCTTAATCTCAGAATGTTTGGTCATAGCACAAAAATGACAAATAGTGTTGGCCCTATCTCCGAACTTCTAGCGTGTCAATAATAACATTATCCAGGCATCTTTTAGGTCAGAGGAGTAAATTAAATTTACAAGAGATAAACATTTTCTTCATTGCTGAGCTGTCATAATTCTGGATACCTTGACCTGGAAGATGAGGTAATAGAATAAGAAACTTTGGGAAGAAGTGGACTTTATTTTTAAAGGGTTGCCAAAGGCACACTCATATTGTGGACTGATGATTCTTTTAATGTGCATGGCTATTTCTTGCTATAATGTGGTTTGATTGAGAATTTCTAGAGAGGGAACACTCAAATAATGTAAGAGCCCAGTAAGTTTTCAAGTTGTTCTCATCACTGGAAGTGTCTCTCTTACAGTAAGTCTTTTTGCTTCCTATAACGAGATTTACTGATCTTTGTTCTCTCCTCTAAAGCTATATAGAACAAAAGTAAATTTTTCAATCATTTCTCATCTGACATGATTTTTAGATGTCCCACCATCTTCTCGCCCTTCTGAATACACCGATTACTGGTTTTACTGACTTCTTAGTGTGGTCTGAAGAAGAAGATTCAAATAGCATTTGCAAACACAATGGCCAGGAATTAGACAATTCAGGAGTTAAGAAAACTTAGGAACAGGTTTTCTTTTTAAAAGTTACATAATAAAAACCATAAGATATTGTATCAAAGAATTATAATGGTGATAATGACAACTGGCCTGTGTGTTGTACATCTCCAGAATATCCAAAGCCCTGTCTTGATTAATATTTATTTCTAATCCTTATTTGTATTAGCAATACGAGTTTTACTCCAGATATGAACTCAGGATTCAAAGAAAAGTAGACAGTAACCGTGTGTGCTTTGATATAAGGAGAAGAGATAATAACCTTTGATGTAACAATACTAATTTGATGTGCTCTTGAATATTAAAAACAATCTACTGTTAGTTAATTTTGAATATGTAATCCATACACAGAGTACAAAATTCAGAAGATACCAAATAACATATAATAGTAATTCTCCCTCTGACCTCAACCCCCAACCTCCCAGGATTCCCCTAAAGGCTTTAACTGATACCAGTTTCTTTTGTAGACTTCCAGAGATATTCTATGAATATGCTAACGCATATGCAAGCTTTTGGTACACAAATTGTAAGAATATATTCTGGAGACTATTTGTGACAGAACACGGAATTGCCTGGTTCTGTGAAAATATCCATTGTACTCTGACACCACAATTTATTTAACAGTTCACTTTTAGACATATTGGATGTTTCTAGTCTTTTGCTAGTGAAAACAATGTTGCAATAAATATCTTCATACATATTTTTTGTCCACATGTGCAAGTATAACTGTAAAATTAATTACGGTTATAATAGAAATGAAAATATATAGAGAAATGAAAATTATGTGCCAGAGTTTCCACGTTTTATTTTACTAGATGCTAGAGACTCCAGAGGGTCTGTACAACCATGTTGGAGTTACTCCACAGCCTTGCCAAAACATGCCTACCAAATCTGTTGATCTTAGACAGAATAAGGGTGAAATGTGGTGGGATGCAGTTTGACTGGCAATTTTTTCTTATAGTAATGTTGAACGTATTTTCAAATGTCTGAGAGTTGTATTTTCTTTTTCATTACTGGACTATTTGTATCTGTTTCCTTTTGTGCTTTATGGTCTTAATTTTTACTTTTTCTTTTTTCTTTTTTGAAGTTTATCTATTTATTTGGAGACAGAGAGAGCACATGAGCGGGGGAGGGACAGAGAGAGAGGGAGAAAGAGAATCCTAAGCTGGCTCCGCACTGTCAACTCAGAGCCCAGTGTGGGGCCCAATCTCATAAACTGTGAGATCATGACGTAAGCTGAAATCAAGAATCCCCGCTTAACCAACTGAGCTACCCAGGCGCCCCTGGTCTTAATTTTTAAAGATTCTTTTGCAGCAACTTTAATGTTCATTCTGTAACATGGCACGGATATTTTCTCTCAGTTTGTATATATCCTTGAAATTTGGCTAAAAAATTTTTGACATGCGTATTTTTAAAATATATTTAAAGTTAGAAAAGTTTTCAAAAGGCCTCACATTTTCTTATAATAATGTCACAGCTTTATTTTAATTTATGAATATTTGATCCATCTGGAATTTATGTTGATGTAAGGGTTGGGTGAACATTCAATTTTAGTTTTTCAAATATTCGATATTTCAAATATTCTCAGAATTATTGAACGTTTTATTTTCCCCCAATGATGCGAAATTCCAACTTTAGCATCGCTAAATTTCATTTGGGGACTCTATTTATAAACCCATTCTGGGGGCACCTGAATGGCTCAGTCAGTTAAGCCTCCCACTTGGACTCAGGTCATGATCTCCCAGTTTGTGAGTTTAAGCCCCGTAAGGGCTCACTGCTGTCAGCACTGAGTCTAATTTGGATCTTCTGTTCTCCTTTCTCTGTCCCTCCCCCCCACTCTCTCTCTTTCTGTAAAGTTAAAAAAAAAAGTTAAAAATATAAATAACTAAACCTATTCTGCTATTTTCTTGGTCTGTTTTTATGTACATGTGCTCATACAACCCTATTTCAATTACCTTAATTAAACCATTTAGAAGAAAAAGGTAAGTGATTCAGCCAACAAACTCGAGTTCGTTCCAGAATAGTAGAACCATGTCATGAATCATAGGCAAGTCCAGAGAACAAGGGAGGAGATAGTCCTTTTCTACAGGAAAGAAGGAAGTTGGGAGGGATTGTCTTGAACAAAAGTTTCCCAGACAAAAGTGAGAATTCAAAATGGCGGTACTGTCTCACTGACAGCAGGCAGGGGCGACTTGCCCTGACCAGGTGCCCACGGGCTGGCTGCTGCTGGACGCAGAGGAAGTCTTACTTCTTCTAGCTGAAAGAAGCTGCAGTGAGTGGTACGTTTGTGAGAGCTCTCCCTTCATGGCTTCCTGACTCCAATTTTGAGTTAAGTTTCTTTATTTCAGGATAAGGCTAATCTTCCCCCAGGGCTGAATTTTTTTCCCACAGAATTTTCCTAATTATTTTTTTAATGTTCATTTATTTATATTGAGAGAGAGAGAGAGAGAGAGCATGTGCCTGCGAGCTGGGGAGGAACAGAGCCCCATGTGGGGCTTGATATCACCAACGGTGAGATCATGACCAGAGCTGAGATCGAGAGTAGGAGGCTTAACCCACTGAGACACCCAAGCGCCCTCTAACTATTCTTGTATGTTTATTTTCACATGTGAAATTTGCAGTCTTATTTAGTGAAAAAGATCTACTCATATATTATTTGCACCATGAAAAGATGATAGATTACTTAAGGCACGATAGAGATATTTAGACTGTATATTTCCCTTTAAGACTATGGTATACCTTGTGGATATTTATGTCTCTTTTGTCGTTTAGTGGGAATTTAAAGTTGGCCTTCTAGAGTTTTGCACATTCCTTTTTAAGTTTGTCCTCAGATATTCCTTTTGTTGCTATTACATTTTTCTTTTTCATTTAAAATTTTAAATCTGGTTACTCTGTTAATAGAAAGATTATATCCTAGTGACTACTGAGTTATCTTATTATTAAGTAAAAAGTTTATAATGCTTCTAGTCTTATTTTATTAAGAAGTTTCATCACAAATAAATGTTAGTATTTTATCAAATATTTTTTCAGCATTTGTGAAGATGAGTATATTACTTTCTCATCTGATTTATTAACATAGTGAACTATATTATTAGCTTTGCTAATACAGAAACACTCTTGAATTTCTGATAGGATCCTTGTCTAGTCAAGATCCATTATTATTTTAAAATATCATCAATTTAATTTACTATTTTTTAATTAAAAAAATCAATTCTTATACGAGAAATAGATCTGTTTTCTGTTTTCATAATATCTCTGTCAGGGGGCGCCTGGGTGGCTCAGTCAGTCAAGCGGTTAAATGTCTGACTTCGGCTTGGGTCATGATCTCACGATTTGTGAGTTCGAGCCCTGCGTGGCGCTCTGTGCTGACAGCTCAGAGCCTGGAGCCTGCTTCGGATTCTCTCTCTCTCTCTCTCTCTCTCTCTCTCTTTCTCTCTCCTTCTTCCCCTCCCCTACTTGTGCTCCCTCAAAAATGAATAAACATTAAAAAATTTTTTTTATAATATCTCTGTCAGATTTGGTCATGATATTTATTCTAGCTCCTTAAAAAGAATTTTGAAAATTTACCTACTTCTCTACATCCTGGGACAGTTTAATTACACTGGACTTCTCTGTTCTTTGAAGTTTCATAAAATGGTGAAATGCCTGGGCTTTGTATGAGAAGAAAGAACAAGATGGCTTTTTGTGGATTTTCTCTGTTTTTATTTATATTTTCTACCTCATTGGTGGTTGGCTTTGACAATTTATATTTTCCTATAATTTGTTCTATCTCAAAGAGGTTTTCAAATTATTTTTTATGCAGTTGAACAAAATAACCCCTTACAATTATTTAAATCACTCTGTATTGAGTTACTTTCCTATTTTCTTTCCTAATTGGAATATTTCTCTCCTCTTATCTTGGTTGCTTTAGCTAATTTCTTCTCTATTTTATTGTTTTCAAATAACCAACTTTTAGGTTTGCTTAGTGCATCTATTATTTCTTGCCATTTCCTAATGCACTTTTTTCTAAATCTTTAGCCTTTTTATCTTAAAGCTATGATTCTCACTATGTGAATAATATTTTGGGGAGTGGGGAGGGCACCTGGCTGTCTCAGTCAGTAGAACATGTGACTCCTGATCTTTGGGTCATGAGTTCAAGCCCCACGTTGGGCATAGAGCTTACTTTAAAAAAACATTTTTGGAGTCCTGTTTAAACTGCTGATAATTATTTATTTCCTAGAAGAAGGGAGTTTCAGACTTTTTTTCTGAAGCTAGGTAAAGGGAAGGGAGAGTTTTAATCAAGCAATTACTTGAGTCCTAAAGAAGGGGGGCGGTAACAAGTATGCATAGTTTCAGGAAATGTGGGAAGATATATTCGTGTTGCAAAGTGTGTCCCATACACATACTCAGAATATGTCCTTCTAACATCATCACATAATGGTTTGATGTTCCAGGGGAAAAACAAAAATGAGTACTTATTGGGAAAGGGTTTAAGTAAACAACATAGAATTAAATCAGTTACATAAATTATGAAAGGTAAGTCATGATACTTTTTGTTTCTTAATGGTATAAAAAAAACAAAACCGGGGCGCCTGGGTGGCTCAGTTGGTTAAGCGGCCGACTTCAACTCAGGTCATGATCTCACGGTGTGTGAGTTCGAGCCCCGCGTTGAGCTCTGTGCTGATGGCTCAGAGCCTGGAGTCTGCTTCAGATTCTGTGTCTCCCTCTCTCTCTCTGCCCTTCCCCTGCCCTTCTCCTGCTCATGCTCTGTCTCTATGTCTCTCAAAAATAAATAAAAAAAAAAAACATTAAAAAATTTTAAAAAAAGAAAGCAAAACCAAGCAAATCGCTTCATGGAGAGGCCCATACCCAGCTACTGAAACTCCCAGTCAGGTGACTTTATTCACCCAGAGGTGACCAACCACGAGAGCCCAAGGCTGCGTAAGGTAACAGACAAGTCCTGCTCGTCACTGAGCTGCATTGCCTCCTCCTGATGTGTGACCACCATCTTGCATTAAAAACTTTGTTATGTACTTTTCTTTCTTTGATCCTTATAACAGCTCTACTTAGGCTTCTCTCTCTCCTACATCCCACTAGACACAAGCCTGCTGATTCTGAATTTAAAATGTTTCTCACATCTTTCTCATCTTGTTGTTTCCAAGGGCCTCCTTCTGAGTTAGGACTTCACCATCTAATGCCCGGATTCCTGTGGTAGTCTCCTATCACCCATCCTGCCTCCAGCAGGGTAAGTTGTAAAACAACTTTTAAATCTCAGAAGTGTAACACAATAAGAGTTTATTTCTTCATATCACAGTTTAATGCAGGGTATGGGTTGGAGCGGGGGCAGGGTAGACAATGTTCCATATAGTCTTTTAGAGACCCAGGTTCCATAGAGCTATGGCTTTACCATCCCTTGAAGCATAAAGATACAGGTACATTTGAAATAAAAGAATGGTACAGTGAACCTTAAGAAAACAGTGCAAGGAAATAATAACAAGCCAAAATCAATGAAAGAGAAAACAAATAGAGAAAATTAAGAAAGGTAAAATTTAGTGCTTTAAAAAGACAAATAAAATTGATAAAGCTGTAGCCATAGTACTTAAAGAACAAAGAAAGAGAGGGGCACCTGGGGGGCTCAGTCAGTTGGGCGTCTGCCTTCAGCTCAGGCCATGATCTCACAGTTCTTGAGTTCTGGCCTTGCATCTGGATTGCTGCCATTAGCTCAGAGCCCACTTAGGATCCTCTGTCTCCCTCTCTCTTTGCCCCTCCCTGCTCACGCTCTCTCTCTCAAAAATAAATAAAACGTTAAAAAAAAGAAAGAAAGAAAAAGAAAGAGAGAAGAGAGATCACCAGTATTGGTAATTAAAGAAGTGATATTATTCTAGTTTCACAAATATCAAGGACGATAAAGGAATAGTATGAAAGACCTTATGCCAATAAATTCAACAATTTAGAATGGATATGGATAAATTCCTTAAAGAAAATAAAAAGCTTGCCAAAGCTACCACAAGATGAATACAATCTTTTACAAACTATTATAAAATAACATTAATAAACAACATATATATAATGATAAATATGTTACAATAATTGTAGACATAAAATTTGAATAGTCCTGTATCTATTAACATTTTTAATTATCAGAAACAAATTTGATATATCTACACCTCTGGGGATTAAAATCTGTAATTAAATACAATGAATGTACCAATTAAAGCACAGAGCTTTCTCAATACAGCTAAGACTTCAGATAGTACAAAGAAAAATTATTTGACTTACCAGCACATCTAATCACAAAGCCTGGAGAGTTTCATTGGTGAATTCTATCAAACATTTAGGAAGAAACGACAACACTTACGTAAACAATTTAAGAGAGTAAAGGAAAACAGAATACTTTCCAACTTGTTTTTTGAGGCTACCAAAATATTTTTAAGTATTTTTAAAGTTTATTTGTTTATTTGTTTTTAAGTAATCTTGATGCCTAATGTGAGGCTTGAACTCATGACCCCAAGGTCAAGAGTCACATGCTCTTTCAAATGAGCCAGCCAGATGCCCTGAGGCTACCGAAGTCTTGGTGTTAAAATCTGACGGGGTAGGGGGGGGGCCTGGATGGCTCAGTTGTTTAAGCATCCAACTTTGGCTCAGGTCATGATCTTGCAGCTCATGGGTTCGAGCCTTGCGTCGGGCTCTGTGCTGACAGCTCAGAGCCTGGAGTCTGCTTCGGATTCTGTGTCTCCCTCTCTCTCTGCCCCTCCTCTGCTCTCACTCTGTCTCTCTCCCTCAGAATAAATAAACACTAAAAAAAATTTATAAAATCTGACAGAGTTTGATGGAGAAAAAGAAGGAAAGGTGGGACTGAGCCTGAGGCAGGGCTCAATCCCATGAACCTCGAGATCATGACCTGATCTTGAAATCAAGACTCGGATTCTTAAGCAACTGAGCCACCGAGGTCCTCCTTTTATGAGGGAGCTGAGTATCTTCGTAAGGAATACTACGAAATACTAAGAAATTATATGAATATATAATAAGTATAGTATAATAATTATAAGCAAGAATATATTTTAAAATCTAATGATAATAGAAAATAGCATAAATAACGAGCACACGCCACTTGGATTACAAAGTACATAATGAAGACCATGACATGCTGCTGTCTGGCTGCATGCTGCTTTCAGAAGTATTTGCTGCCTTAAATTTACCACTTATCATTCCCAGGCATCTTTGTTTTCATTTTAAAATGTAGTATAGTTGACAGATAATATTATACTGGTTTCAGATGTACAACATAGCGATTTGACAATTATATGCGTCATGAAATGCTTACCCGCAGTAGCGTAGTTACCATTCAATACCCTATTTTGTTATCACGATATTATTGATTATATAATGTCATTTTTTTTTGCTGTTATTTTCATCCTTGTGACCTATTTATAAGTGGAAGTTTGTATCTCTTAACCCCCTTCACATATTTTGCCTATTTCCCTACCGCTTTGTCCTCTAGCAACTCCGTCTTTAGGAGTTTGTTTCTACTTTGTTGTTGTTGTTTGTTTGCTCATTCGCTTTGTTTTTCAGATGCCACATATAAGTGAAATCATACGGTATTGATCTTTCTCTGTCTGACTTATTTCGCTTAACATAATACCCTCTAGGTAAGATTGGTTTCGAATGGTAAGATTTCATTCTTTTTTAAGGCTGAGCAATGTTCCATTGTATATGAAAAGCGTCTTCTTTATCTAATCATTTATGGGTGGACATTTGGACTGCTTCCATATCTTGTCTATTGTAAATAATTCTGCAATAAACATAGGGGTGCATGAATTCTTTGCAGTCAGCGTTTTCATTTTATTCAGGGAAATATCCAGAAGTGGAGTTACAGGATCACATGGTACATCCATTGTTCGTTTTTTGAAGAGCCTCCGCATTGTTTTCCGTAGTGGCTGCACCAATTTATAACACGCATATGTATTCCCAAATGATATGTATGTATGTATAATTAGTTTGTATGTTTTAAAACTTCATGTAAATGGTGTTGTTTGCATGTATTCCTCTGCAGTGTGCTCTTTATTCTCAATGTCATTTTGTGGAAATTTATTCATGATATATATGTATATATATTCATTTACCTTACTGCTTATACCCCGTCGAATAAATATATCACAATTAATCTGTTCTACTATTTTTGTCCATTTAGGTTTTTTCCAGTTGTTGCTCTTTCAGACCATGCTATCGTGATCATTTTTGTAAATGTCTCTTCATCAACATACAGGTGGGCGTATTTGCCATAGCGATGGGACATCTTCAACTTTACCACATATTGCGAAGTTGTTTTTGAAAGTGATCGTGTCAAGGCTTGGTATTAGGATATATTAATTTTTGGGGCGCCTGGGTGGCTCAGTTGGTTTAGCGGCCGACTTCGGCTCAGATCATGATTTCGCAGTCTGTGAGTTCGAGCCCCGCGTCGGGATCTGTGCTGACAGCTCAGAGCCTGGAGCCTGCTTCACATTCTGTGTCTCCCTCTCTCTGCCCTCCTCCTGCTCACGCTCTGTCTCTATGTCTCAAAAATAAATAAATGTTAAAAAAATTTTTAAAAAAAGGATACATTAATTTTTTGCCAATATTATGAATTCGAACTAGAATTTCATTGTGATTTTAATTTGCATTTTCCTAATTACAAATGGGAATAAGCAGCTTTATGTAGAAGTATTTGTATTTTTCTTTTATGTAAATGGCTTGTTGGCTGTCTTAGCTTTTAGGCTGTTACCTTTTCTATCAGGCAATTGTTTGTGTTTTATTATTAATTGTTTTGCAGGAGGGTTATTTCCTGTTTGTTTTTTTAAGTTTTTTTTTTGAATGTTTATTTTTGAGAGAGAGAGAGACAGAGTGCAAGCAGGGGAGAGGGCAGAGAGAAAGGGAGCCACAGAATCCGAAACAAGCTCCAGGCTCCAGAGCTGTCAGCACAGAGCTTGACATGGGGCTCGACTTCACAGACCACAAGATCATACCCTGAACCAAAGTCGAACACTTAACCAACTGAGCCACCCAGGCACTCCTTTTCTTAATTTTTTAGGAAATTAGCTATCTTTGCTGTCATTTTGATCACAAATAATTTTTCTAAATTTTCATTTTTCTTTTCTTTTGATTCGTGGTAAATTTTATTTATCTGTCCTTATTTATAGTAAATTTTATTTTGTAAAACAAAGTATTTAAATGTATATATACATATATTCATATAAATAAAATGTTATATAAATGCTTAAATGTGACCATATATAGGAATTGTGTGTGTGTGCAATTCTTTTCCTGTTTTGTTTGGCTTTCTCCTCTTTCCCTTCTACTTTTCCTTTACGTGAATCTCTCTCTTTTCCCTGAAAAGCAATTTATATTAAAGAATTTATATATCATCCATATTGTTTACTCTATTCAAATAATTCTAGGGGCATCTGGGTGACTCAGTCAGTTAAGCATCTGACTTCAGTTCAGGTCATGATCTCATGGTCCTGAGTTTGAGCCCCGCATGGGGCTCTGTGTTGACAGCCTAGCGGCTGGAGCCTGCTTCAGATTCTGTGTCTTCCTCTCTCTCTGCCCCTCTCCTGCTCACACTCTGTCTCTCTCTCTCTCTCAAAAATAAATAAACATTAAAAAAATTAAAAAATATAATTCTATACAGACATAATATACATTTACATTTGTATGCATACTATCCAGAGTATTTTAATTTTTATTATTATTTGGTTTATAAACATGAGATTGAGATAATATAATCCCTTTTAATTATTATATTTTCACTTAACAGTACTTTGTGAAAAATCTAAGTCATTTTATACGGTTCTAATCATGGCTCCTAAATGGTCTTGCCTCAGGAAAAATTTTGCAAAGCAAAAACCAAAGTACTGAAACTTTCAGAGACCTAAGGAAGGATAATTGTACTCAGTTGAGATTTTAATATATTTTGGACATTTACTTATACGCACGAATTTTAAAATGACATTAAGGAGTCTATTTCCCCCCATAAAATGTTGTTGTTGTAGAAATATATATGTATTATGGCACAGAACCAAGTA
>PITB01029903.1:0-17483 GCA_004024585.1 Paradoxurus hermaphroditus
GGAACCGGCTCTGTGCTAACCGCTCAGAGCCTGGAACCGGCTCTGTGCTAACCGCTCAGAGCCTGGAACCGGCTCTGTGCTAACCGCTCAGAGCCTGGAACCGGCTCTGTGCTAACCGCTCAGAGCCTGGAACCGGCTCTGTGCTAACCGCTCAGAGCCTGGAACCGGCTCTGTGCTAACCGCTCAGAGCCTGGAACCGATTTCAGATTGTCTTCCTCTATGCCCCTCCCCTGTTCACGTTCTGTCTCTCAAAAAAAAATGCTAAAAACATCCTGGTCACTGTGCCTAAAGGTTATAGAGACCTTCGTGGCTAAAGCTCAAGACACACGACCATGAGTGACTGCTTGCCTGAGGCCTCTGCTTGTCCTGTGCTTTCAGTCAGAACAGCAGGCACTTTGCCACTAAGCACACGTTGATGCATTGGTGGTCCACGATTAATTTTTCTTAGTCTTCTGAGTTCTAGAACTTTCCCCCTGGTCAAGCTAGTGAACTTTTGCCCCTGCTTTCATTTTCAAAGGCTATTACCAGAAACATGTTGTTCCTAGGATCCTTCCTTTCTTTGCAGGACTGAGGGAATTACTTGCTCAATAGCACCTACATGAGAACAACATAAAAGTGATAGGATGGGAAGACTGGAATTAAGGAGGGTTGAACAGGGTCTGACTTTTCCAGAAGTAGAAGGGATTTGGGTGAGTCACCCATTGGATGTCTGTTGACAAATGAATTTTGTTTACTTCAAATTTCTCAAGGTAGTGACCATCAAGATGGCTGAGGATGGAGCCGCAGTATCTACCATAAATAAAAAGGTGGTGGTATGGCCTTCTCCCTTCCCTGGGAGGGGGCTACAACTAGCTACAGTAACCCAGTGTTCCAGAGAAGGCAGCCAGACTTGACCTCCATGCTGCTGTTTCTTGGGATCTCCATGCTATCCAGGCAGTCTAGGGACTGGGCAAGCAGGACAGGACTATGGTTGAGAAGTACAAGGATTGGCATACAGGTGGCAAATCTCAACATTAAGGTGCTTCAGTTTTCTACAAGCCTGGGTTTATGTAACAGTAGGCCACTAACACCAGTCCATTGAACATGGTCAAGTTTTTTGTTTTTGGAACCAAGACCAGGAAGCAGTCCCCTTGAACTAGATATTTTCTGAAACTCCACTTGCAGAGGAAAAAACACTGACAAAATCCTTCTCCCAGACAAATCGGATGTCTACTTTCTAGTGGATTGTTGACTTGAACACTTCTCAGGACTCCTTCGGATTATAAGGTCTGGTCTAAAGGCTCAAGGGCTTTTGTGGGGCCAGCTCTGCCCCCCACTCTGTCCCACTTTCTGATGGGAAGAATGAAGTGAGGGCAAAGAGGCCTTTAGTTGCTTCCTGGCCCCTATGTAGTCCAAAACAGCAGACCTGTTGGGGAAGAGGTAACCCTTAGGAAGAGATGGGATGAATGAGTCACCTCTGCTAAAGCCGAAGTGTTCAACTACTGTGTTACTGGTGGTGGATGGGTGAAGTGGGGCACCACTTGGCAGCCTTTGCTGAGATGAAGTCTTAGACTAGTAAGTCCTAACATCCGAAAAGACACAAAGGTAAGTTATGACCTCCTATTGTCCAATACTGGTTTGTGGAGATTTGAGACTTTAAGGATTTCCTCCATATAAGGATTTGTTTTTATATATTTTTAAGGTACTCATCAGGTCTTGGCTGACCAAGATCTGCCTGGGAAAATATCTTGGAGTCCACTTTCTCACAGGGCCCCTTCATTGACCTACAGACCCAAGATAAAAGTAGATTCTGGGGTCAGCCTCATCACTGCACTCTGTGCCCAGGCATGTGAGCAGCTGTAGAAATCTGCGTGCTTCAGAGACTTCTGGGTCCCCCAATGAAATTGTTACTGAAACCCAAGTTCAGCTTCTTGCCACTCAAAACTCGATGCTTGAGAGACTGGTGGGAAAGGAAATGTTGCTTTATTCAGGAATCTGGGAAGATAGTGGACAAATTTCCTAGAGACACATCTCTATCCAGGTGAAACAGGTTTAAAGGGGAAGAGGCTAGAAATGGTGAGGGGGGGCTATGTGCAGGAGAGGTTGGTGCTCAGCAGTTAATCATTCTCGCAAAGCTTCTGGGTTCCTCCATTCTGCCAGGAGATGGGGTTTCCAGGTGTTCAACTAAAGGATACCCTTGCAGGCTTATAAGTCTTGTCCTTACAAGGCAGTCCAGAACCCCTCTCCATGCACCAGGAATCAAGGTGGTCTGTAGTAGCTGTTCTCAAGTGTGGTAAGGCCTTATCTTCCGGAAAAGCTAGTCCTTTTTCCTCCAGGCCAGTGGTCTGCAAGATCTCAAAGGAATGATCTTCTTCTGGTTATGGGGTTTAGGTCAACAAGCAACGGGTGTATAAGCCCAAAGCAAGTTCACACATAAAGGAGTGGGTTTGGGTGCTGTCTCAAGAGAAGGACATTATAGATATTTCCTGTCCTTTTTAGGACTCTTTTCTGAATTCCAAGTAAATGTATTAGACTTACAGCCTACTGTCTTAACTGCTCAGCTTGATCCACAATTGTGCTGGTGGAAGACGCTCTTTCTGGGAGAAGGCTGCTGGTGGAAGGGACCCCATTACCTGTGTCCTAGGGCTCTTGCCATGTGATCAGTTTTATTCTGACTAAATATACGAACCAGGAATGTGTCCGCGTCCTGTCTCCTTCAAGGTGCCTAAAGATAAGTTTCACATGTCTTTGCTCTATCTCGGCTGGCTCCTGAAGCAGAGTTGGCAGAACTGTGCTAGCAAGAGTTCAGGTGCCTGCCTATAGTCCTGCGACCTGGAGACAAGAGGCCAGAGCTCCAGCCCCATGCAGGTGTCCTCCAAAATGAAGTTTCTGCTTTTCTCTAATGCCCCTGAAACAACTGCACCTTTTGCTGGCTCTCCTGAAGAGCCTTCTCCAGTGGACCAGGCCTTGGAGAACTCTAGGAGTCCTGAGTTCACAGAGGAATATGCTATTAAATCGTGTAGGTGTCCATGTTCAGCTATTTCTTCAAAGTGGCTTTAGGAAATGTCCAGCCTCCAAATCTGAAAGTTCTTAAGGGCCTACAGACAAGACCAACCAGGGATCTTCCTTTAGCTAGTATACTAGTTTGGAAGGACAGGGAAACTGAGGCTTGAAGCCCTGAAGGCTTCTATGCCTTTCCAGGCTCTCCTTTGGGCTGCGTGGTGGCATATATGGCCTGAATTTGGAAACCTTGCCTGAGGAATCCTTACATACTAAAAAGGAGGGCTCTTCCAGGCTTTTGCCCCTGTGAAAACCGCTCAAAGCCTTTTTAACTTCGTCCCATGAGATCTGTAGAAACCTGCTTCAGTTCAGCTCCAGGCAGTGTACGTATCTTTCAATCAGGACATCGCTTTTTTGAAAGTTTCATAGAACTGAAACCTGTGTACAAAAATCTTCGTAGTCTTGGTAAATACCTGGGGGAAAAATAGTGGGGCAACTTCCCTGTAAATGCTACTTTTCATCCCCGGTAGGTTTCTCATGTCTTCCAGATTGATGTAATCAAGGGTCTAATTGCTTCTATGCAGAGGCAATTAGGGCTGTGTAGTTGAAACTGGAGGGAACTGAAATGAGGACAGAAGAAGCTGAACCGTGTGTGAAGGTGTTCTAACTTCTTGAATTCTGACAAGAATGAAGGCGTGAAGGGGGTGGGAGCAAAATCCCTGGAGATGGTTGGTAGTTTTTGTTGGACTTAGGAGTAGTTATACTTAATTAGGTATGTGAAATCCATTGGAGTAACTAATCGGCTGTTAAGGAGAAACCCATCTCTTGCCTGCCAGACTAACTCTATTGCCAAAATCTATCCAAGAGTGTAGGACACCTCAGGTACTGACCTGGAGGGGGAACAATTGCCAAGCACCTCAAACAACATCCTTAGAGACTGAAACATCCTCATCACTTCTATCAGGTGATCATGTTAGGAAGAATCTACTTCACATCCACTTCCAAATACAGTCCAGGAGAATGGCTTCTCTTGCTGCTATGGACATCATACTACATTCAGTGGCACAATGTGATTTGATTTGTGCTCTGCATTCATTCATGTCTCCTTGACAGGGGATAATGTCCTGAAACGACTTCTCCTAAGGGAAACCAATTTCTTTATCTTGGCAGGCTTACGAGGTGAGGCTGAACTTGACCCCTTCTTCCACCCTAATCAGTCATCAATTGCCTTGAGACTTCTAGTTTTACACTAAGGGCTTCCTTGGAAGATGTGAAGCTTTTCTATGGGGATGTGCCTGTCCTAAGCTATGACCAGAGGGCTGCCGGGTTCAGAGAAATTGGGACTGGCAAGTCCAGGTCCCTGAAAGAACTTCTCTCCTTACCTTTCAGTGGCCTGGGCTCATGGAGGCTTTCTAGGGATGGCCATAACTTCTTCCTTAGCTAGTCTTATTCCACCCACCTCCAAATACACCCAGCCTGACTTTATCTATCGCTTAGAAGTACTTGTCCCCTCCCCCCACACCTTACTCTGCTCCCACACTGGCTTCCCCAAGAATGCTAGTAGACTTGAAGTTGATTGGGATCTGCCTTGGGACCATATATCCTTATGTTTAAGTAAGAATATTTAAGTAATTGCTCTTTTTGGCTGAGATTAGCCAGATCATAATGTCTCTTCTCCTAAAATAGTGGGAGGTCATATTGCTGACATTCTCTCAATATAACCATTGTTCTCAGCATCAGTTTGTCCTGGTTTTGAGCAGTCAATGTGAGCCTGCTACATGTTTGGAGATGCCATCCTTCAACAAAATCAGGTTCTCTTCTATCCTGATGAAACTTGTGTTCAATTCAGGATTATATCTTATGTCATGCAGAAATAGAGCGTGGGTTCCTGTCTTGCATCTGTATTCCTTTCTTGCCTCCGGCCTCCGGGTCTCCAAGGTCACTGAACAAGAGATTCTACCCCGTGCAAGCATGCTGTCCCCACCAGGTCTCTCCTCAGAATGTTGTCGGGCTAGTTCCTAAGAGGAATATCAGAAACCCACCGTGGAGCTAGAAATTCCTGCAGGGTGGTATGGCCAGGTGTTGCAAAAGTCCATCCCTAATACTCTAATCCACTAATCACACTTGAGAAAACTGCTAGGATGTTGGAAGAGATGCTTTGTCTAGGACACCAGTTTCCATTGCAACAAAGGCCCATGGCTATGTGGAACTAATAACCATGCCTATTTGAACACCACTGTGGGGAAAACTGAAGAGCAGGAGTGTATGTAGTGCTCCTTGTATTCTGGGGCAGGGTAGAGCTATCTGGGAGGAAAGCAGGTTCTGGAAGAGGGTCCTCTGCTGCTTCTAATTTGGGAATCTGAAGTTGCACAACTAGAAAAAAAAATGGCCCCTCCTTTGTGGTCAGGGCTGCGTCAGACTTTGGCTCCAGAACTAACCTTCCTGGGAGGTACTTAGGGGCTAAGGGACCTTTTAGACCTATGAATAAATGACCAAGGGATAGGTCCGAACCTAGTTGCTGCTGTCATGTAAACTTCACAGCAGGGACCACCATCTCAGAGTTCATGGTCCAAAACCAGCAGCTGCTCCTTTGTGTGATTTTGGTAGGGGCAGGAATATAACACTTGTACTTGATACGGATTGATGACCTTGAGGTGAGTCGTAGATGGTTTCTATGAAGCTTTACAAGTGGCCAATTCTTCTGGGAGGCCAGACTGCAGGGAATCAATCTTAGACAAGTCAACTTCTGCCTCTCCTCTCCCCTGCAGAATTTTCAAAAAAACCATTAATCACTCATGATTTATTTCTTCCAAAAGTGCAGAGTCATTATCATAGGCTCTATTCCAGAAATCATGTTTAAAAAAAAAAAACCACACACTGATATCCTAACCTAGAAAACAGAGCTTCAGTATGTACCAAAAATGTTCACTTGTTTCAGTTGGGGTTTAGGGCTCTAATATCTTTGTCCCAGAAGCTTCACATCTCCAATTCTATGCAGGACTTCATCAGGGAGTTCAGTTGTCCTCTCTGCTCAACCCTCTCAGAACTTGAGTTCCCATGATCCTACAGGTTGTGGTGGCATGGCTAGGGTGCTTACCTGAAAGAAATGGTCCTGAGAACAGCTTAGCAAACACAGGACACTCATCCCTTGTTGAAAGCTGTTATAAAGTTGCTGTACTACAGTGGGATCTTGATAAACCAATTCCTAAGAATGATTAGAGGACAAGTCATTATTTGAAGGAGATCCAGGAGTGATGGACACTTTAGCATGGTCAGGGTTGACAGGAAAAATGTCCCCAGGGTTCAGAATCCCTCTTAAGCATGAAACCTCTCTACCATGACTGGTACCATACTTTCTAAGTAGGAAAGTCACTTGACACTTCACTGGTTTATAGCTAACTGTTCATGAAGAGAATTTGACCTCCATGATTACCCTCAGAAGCTAGGAGCATTGTCCCTATAAGAAATGGGAGTCTGCAGGTGTCAGGCTGGGCAGTAGGGCAGGGGAATTTTGTTCAAAATTTCAAGTTAAGGAAGACTCGCAGTATCACTTTCTGTCACTATGCCATGCTACCTGCCTACCTTTAGGGAAAGATCCTGAGAATCTGACAAGGAGAGACATAGGGGTTGGGGCTTTCCAGATACATGGTAAACAAAGGGTCCTACGTTAGGACTGTCAACAAGATGAGCCAGAGGGGACAAACAGCCTGAACCTCCCATTCTACAGTTCCAGTCTCTGAAACAACCAATGGATGGGTGAATGTCAGTAAGTGGTAAGCTATACCTCTGGCAAGGCAGGTTTACACTTCAGTAGATGTGCCTAAGCCAGCTGTGGTGTTCTAAGAAGTCCTGTTGGCTAAAAGGCTGGGAAAAATCAGAAGTGTTCTATTTTGATTCTTCCAGATCCTAAACTGACCAAGGTGTCTGGGGTTCCTGTCGAAAAGATGTTCCAGGGTTGGAACTAGTATCATCTGTAGGGAACTATATACCATTGAGTGTCCCTGGAAATACAGCAGGGAAGTCTAGGTGATGGGCAGTGGGCATAAAGAGCCTTGGGTATGTCTCCAGTGTGGGGAGCCACTGAGCCAGTAAAAGATGCTTAGTAGTCCACATCTTCTGATTCCAGTTTAAAAAAAAAAAAACGACTTTATTCTAAATCCACTCTAGAGCATTCTTCTGTCAAGCCACTCCCCTTTCCTTACTGTTCTCGTTCAAGTCACCATGTCTTCCTGGGTTAGAGTGATGGCTTCCTGTCCATCTCCCTACTTCAACCTTTCTCACTAACATATACTTTCTCTCAGACCCACAGTGATTTCTGAAGACCAGTCACAACCCTGCACAACACTTTGTCTCCACTGGAGTAATTCTAACTTCAGCCCATTAGGTCCTGTTACCCTCACCCAATCCTCACTATATCTTTGAGACATGGGGGAGATATTAATAAGCATCAGCTATTCTCGCTTTCTTTCTGTTTTAAAGCAAAATGTCTTTTTTTTTTTTTTGACATTTTTCCTGTCTGGAAACTTCTCTTCCCGTATCCACCCTGATCTATTTCTGTACTCCAGTTTTTGCTCACCTTTTGAGTACACCAAAGACAAAGCAAGATATTACCCCACCCCATCATGCTGACTGAAAACACCTGACTGAATACCAGTGGAGAGATCTATAAATTCCATGAAAGGAGTTGGTCTATTTTGTATACAATTCTTCATGCCAAGAATAGTCCCTGCACACACAAGTAGGTGTGGGTAGAAGCTATTCCCTTGTAGTGTGAATAGACCAGGGACCAGCTAGGAATCCTTAAGAGGGGAAGCTAGAGACTTAGAAACAAATTGAACTGAACAAGTGGGTCCAGTAGATTCCAAAACCCACACTCTCCTCATGAGTCTTATTATCCTTGTTTTCCTTGAGCTGTAGACCCATCACAAAACAGAAGGCTTAGCAAGGATTGCATCAAATGAAAGTCTAGGCCTCTTCAGATGGGGTGTGGGATAGGTTTCCATCAGAGTCATTAAGACTCTGTAGCCCATCTTTTGGTTGATTGGTTTCCTGTAAAACAGATAAAACTCCTATACTCACCATCCCAGGAAAATGAAAAACTCAGGTTTTTTTTTTTTTCCTTCTACCTACACAAGATCCCCTTCACTTGTTCCTGGGACATCCCACAGAAGATTTGCCAATGTCTAACAAAATGATCTGCTTTCTCTTGAGGTCTTGAGGTATTTAGGAAGTCCTAGGAAATCATTAGGATCTGGAAGCCAACCACTAACTTTCTGTGAATTGAAACAAATTAGGATTTAGAAAACCCAGGAATCCATTGGGAACAGAGACAAACAGACACTGTGTCATGAAAGAGTAGAAGTAACTAAATACCAGAGTGGTTATGGGAATCATAGTTCACCTCCCTGTCTCCCAGGTGGTCTGACAGCTTTCTGGAAGATGCTGCGTACTCTGACTTTCAGCTTCAAGCATTGTTGTGGTACTTTGGTTTGACATTTGTATCAATGTTCTTGGTGAGAGAGCATATAAGACAAATGTGTAAAAGGCACTTAGTTGGAATGGCTACACAGAGCAAATACAGAAGAAACATGAGCAAAGGAAATACTTTATGTAAGGCAAGTACAAAAGACTCAGGAAAGCCCACCTTATAAACCCCAGGTTTTCACCCAGACCAAAAATAAACAAAATGGCAGCGAGACAGAAGTCAGATTTGCAGCACAAATGGGGAACAGCCTATTTGTGCCACGAAGAAGCCTCCTGTAGAAGGAAGTGATCTGTCTAGACAGCAAGGATCTGCCTGTACATCCTGCCTCCTCACATCTCAGCCCGTGAACACAGCTTCTCAGGGCCCTGATGTTGGAGGTGGGCGGCCAGAGGAGCCCAAATGCCTCCATGCTTCTCTTTTTCTAGACCCTTCAGAAACCAGACTGGCCCACTGTTTAGTGTAGAAGCCAACTCTAATGTATCTACTGGCTCCCTACTGTCCACAAACTACATCTTCTTGTGAAGACTCAAAGAGCAGTTCGTGCATGTGGTATAAACTGAATATATGTCCCCTGCAATTCATGGTGAAATCTACCTTCAATGGGCTGGTGTCAGGAGGTGGGGCAGGGATGAGCACTCACCCTCCACCTTGCAAAGACACAGCAAGGAAGGTGGCTATCTGCAAGCCAGGAAGAGCGCGCTCCCCTGAACCCAGCCATGCTGCCATCTTGCTCTTGGATCCCCAGCTTCCAGAACCATGAAACGAATTCCTGTTTAGTCCCCCAGGCTGTGGGTTGTTCTTTTTTTTATGGCAGCCTAAACTAAAAGCCTACGAAGTACTTAGCTCTGTGTCCTGAGGGCACATAAGTAAAACACTTAATTATAATACCACTTGTAGAAGTCATAAAAATGGTGGACTTTTTTGCTATGCTGGTGGTCTTAGAGTCTTCCAGTTGGGTTATAGTATTTGGCAAGTACTCATTATGCAAGTTTTATAGAAAAATGGTTTTGAAGATGAGAAACGTATTCCTTGCCATTTCTTTTTCCTCGTTTAACAAAATATTTTGTAAAGTAGCGGTTTAAAAGTCTGATTTGTCAGATAGGTGTTTTTCTTGCCTGACTGAACTGTCTGCATACAAAGAAAATGCAATCATATAAATTCAAAACAGCAATTCTTTCCAGACCAGGAGGCATTCACATGGGCATGTATGGGGGGAATTATTAAATAAAATGATTACACAAAAGAATCTAAGATGCTTCCTAGTTATTGCTTAGTTCCCGTTCTTCATGCCTCCCAAGTCAAACACTGTGATGCTCTACTGGTTAGAGCTGAAACCGTGTGCTCTGGGACACCTGGAGCATCCTGACATAAAGCCCAGTACACTGCATGAAGGGACTTGAACATCACTCATTCCAGGTGATGCTGTTACCATCTGGTGGAACGCAATAAGAGCCGAAGGGCTTGAAAATTTAAGAAGTAAAACCAATCTGGCACTGGTTGCCACTGGCAAGACTCCTTTGATCCACCCCCCGCACCCTCAGTGTCGAAGGTCCCATCATTGAAAGCTAACGGCCATCAGCCGTCCCTGTTAATGCAGCAGAGGGGAGTGAGCTAGAGGCTGAGCCAATACAGACAATGTGTGACTGGAAAGTGGCCTTGCCTGTGGCTGTTGGCTCCAGATCTCTCAAGGTTCCTGAGGGAGAACTGATCCTTCCAGCTAGAGTCTGAATGTGTATAAAACACACCTCTATGGAGGCAGCATCCTCTAGCGGGAAGAAGGGTTAGTCCCAGCAGAACCAAGTTCTTCCCTTAGCACCTCTGCCTATACCCCCGATGAAGTGAAGTTGCTCCATTTCCTTGTGGGTTTCCTCAGCAGGGTGGGATCAGTGCTGTCCACTGCATAGCAGGCTCATGAGGAGTAGATGAGGGGATGTTGCAAAACCCCACTGGCAGAGTATGACAGATTCAGTAAATGTTAAAGCCAGTATCAGGAACAGAGATGCTATCTATACTGTGTAGGTAGGTTCTACTAAAGTGCACCTTTGGGGAAATTCGAAAGCTTTTAAACACTTCACAACACTGAAGAGCCACCTCTGCACTTTGTAAGGGGTATGTCCTCTGTGAAGGGGTTGAATATCCAGAAACGGTCCCCTATTGAAGATCACTGATAAACTAGTAGCCAGGGTCCTTAACAAGCAGAGAGCACCAGCCCAGAATCAGAAGGCCCGGGTGTACTCATTGTAAGACATTACGTGACTTTGGCACTGGACCACTTCTAGTGTTCACTCTCCTTCTCTGGAACAACACACATTAGAGATCCCAGGAGAAAAGTCCCTGCATGGAAGGACCCCCCCCCATATCCTCCACATGTCCCTACCATGTTGCCTCCAGCAGGGAGACCAAGCTGGGAATCACAGTGGTCCACTCAGGACTCTGCCAGGCCTGAGGCACATCTCCTCTGGACTTCTTCTAGAATACTGTTAAATGTAATTCTGACCACATCTGTACACAGATTGGCACAATATGTGCCAGGATGAACTCATTATATGGATCTTTTTTACTTTAAAAGAAATAAATCTTCAGGGACCTGTAAGGCCAACGTGGGTCCTGGATACTGTGCCTTCAGAGCTTGATGGACACGTCTGCTTTGTGCCCAGCATGTGGGGCTGAGGAGGATGTGTCCCCACAGCTCTTAAACATTTTACTTTCCTGGATTCTATAAGAGAAAGCTTGAACACCAGCTTGAACTGGAATGACCCATTTTTCCTTGGGAGCAACTCTATGTTCTGTCTGCTGTGAATCAACAAAACCTGGCCCATGCGCCTGCTCCACCTGTTCAATCTTTGCTCCATCCTGCCCCCTGTGTGTGGTCACTGCCACCACCCAGTACATGTCACATGCATGCACTGGGGCTGTATGGATAGATGAGCTGCTTCAGCTGAAGTTGAGGAAGAAGTGACTGGGAAGAGGGAGGCCTGTTTGCTTTTGCTCTCCAAGGCTTTTCAATCACTCCTTGGAGCAACATGGAAACAAGCCTTCCTGTGCTCCTAACCTAGCTGTATCTCACTTTTCCTCATTACCTCTTATTTCCTATCTTCCTCAGTAGAACGTAATCTCTGTGAGCCTGTCTTTGCCCATCTTATTAACTGAAGAATCCCAGGGACCTAGAGGAGTTCCTGGCGTGCAGTTGGTATTAAACAGAATGGATTCTGCTGAGGATAACCTTGGGAGAGAGGAAAGGCAGAGATGGTGGTGGTGCTAGGGAGTGGGAATGGGAGTTGACAGAGTGCCCCAGAACCCAGGTGTCCTGACACCCCTCCAATTCCCTTTCATTTATGAGATGCCTTTCAGGTTGTAAATCCAAAGGCTGGAACAATGTAGGGTTATAGCTCAGGGGTAGAGCATTTGACTGCAAAGCCTGGACCACTCCCACCCCAGTTACACGATTGTTGTGGACACCTATGCAGGTCACTTTCTCTTAGGCTTCAGATATCCTTTACAAAATGAGACAATAACACCCCTGAATGGTTTTAAAGGTACTATGAAAAACAGATTCTTGATCTAACCTGATTTAATATTCTAAACTATAATACCTAAAATAAGACTAGAAACTGAGTTTGATAAGCCAAACCCATGATTCTTTACCATTAAACTCGAGATATTTTCATTCTTGCAGTGAGAAAGTTGAGGTTCAGTTAATTGAGTTCTGTTTAAATGCCCTCTTACAATGTGTCAGCCGTTGGGCTGGCTGCTCCTACAGCCTCCTAATGCTCCGGAAACACAAATGACTATAGGCCTCACATAGTGAGTCAGTAGTAGAACTGGAATTTGAACCAGATAGGGTTTTTCTCCGTAACATGGGAAATAATAATGGAATTAATACTATGCCGTAACAAACAAAATTTTGTTTCCTCCTCTCCATGAGGAATGAGTTCTGTTGAGCTCAAGACATAACGTGGGAAGAATCTGCATAAGCAAGCTTCTCATAAGCATCAGGAGACACCTGACACTGGATCCCACAGCCAGCCTTAGTTTATTACTCCCAACCACCTGCCAAAGCCGCCAGAGCCCTGTTGTCCATGATGGAGTGTTTCAGGATGGCTACAGAATGAGGCGGGCTTCTGCTGCTCCTCTAGAATCTTAATGTAGACTATTGCACAGAGCTTCCATTAAGAGGATGGTTCACACTTTCTGTTCATGTTCTTCACAAGCTCCCTGCAATTGTGCCGCCCTATAATGTCCTCTGGGAGTTTTTTCCACACAGTGGGACCACTAATCCCTACTTAAGCTTATATAATCTTAGGCTTATGTTGAATTCTATAACAGGTACCATGGGTTTGAACAGAACTATGATTCTTGAGGACGAGGGTAATATATGGTGGTTTTTGATAGATGACTCACCTTTTATATCCAGCTTTTGGGGGGATGTTTTGGCAAATGACATTTGGCAATAAATTTCCTTTGGAAAAAATTCTAACTGCATGAAATTAAAATTTAGTACATGAATACATTCTGCAATGAAGTTCTAGCCTGTAGGGCTCCTTTAGGACAATAGACAGTTGTTGCAAAAGCAAAATTCCGAGTCCTATGGGTAGAATGTCCAGGATCCCTCCTCACAACCTATACAGATGACATGAAGGTGATGACTTGGTTCCTATCAATCATGTTGATACTGTGGGTATTCTCCATTATAAGCTGTTCTGAATGGAGATCATACATACTCAAACATATGCAGTTATCTCTGATCTAGCCTTTACCCATGTCTGACTTTTCTAACGTTTGCATGAATGAGTGATGTCATTGTCAGAGAAGCAGACCAATGTTAGATTTTAAACATAAGCCACAGTTCAGATCTCAGGCTGGAAGCCACACTCAGGCTTAGGGATGGGGAACCCAAAACGTCTTCACCCTGTCTAATGCAGGACCATAAGTTATCCTTGTAGGAAGTATAGAAAGGCATCTCTTCTATGAGGATTGAATTGAAAATGCTGACCATCTGGTGAAGGAGTTAGAAAAACTCTGAACTTGGGGTGGGGAAAGATCAGGGAATCTCCACTCCTGATACTTCACAAGATATGTGACCAAATCCCACAAACATGCGCTGGCTCTGCTTTAATAGAGGCTGTGAAGACTGTTATACGGCTCCAGGAAGCACCACATCAGTCTATGGCCAGTGCGACTGGAGTTAAGATCCTAGCTCTGTGCCCTACAAGTGTGGCTTAGAGAAAGTCACTTGGGTTATCTGGAATTAAAGCCTCATTTGTTCAATGTAGATAATAACACTGTTTCTTGCATGCCTGATGGATGAAATGTCACATATGTGAAGATGCTTTTGGTGCTCCATACTACACTTGTTTCACCTCTGATCTCAACTGTCAAATTCATACTGACCATGACCAATACCAAGTGTGGGCCATGAACCTTCTTGCTGTCGGCCTTAGGGCCTTTCCCAGGCTTTAGAGCCTACTGGGCCTGCAAGCAGACACATCCTGGGGTGTCTGAGGATTAATAACCCCTTGGAAACCCTAAAACAATTCTATAAAGGAGACTTTAGGGAAATGCCCAGACTTCAGACTTCCTGAAATAAAATTCTGGGAGTCCTTCTATATCTCCCCCAAGTGGCCACAGTGGAATGACAATGGCATTGGTGCCACAAGCTTGTATGTATTTGTCTCCCTCATTGTTCCTGCTTCTTGAGACCCTTTCCCAAGTCAGTTGCTGTATTAGAGCATTCGTTCTAGGTTCTGCTTTCATAAGGACCTTAATTAAAAATATCTGACTTCTAGAACCAGCTCCAACATGAAAAGATCTTGTAACCCATCACACCATTTCTTACGACAATAACAAACTAGTCAGACTGAAAATCCATGCTCTGTAACTCTCGTGACACGTTTTGGACTCATCAGATTTCAGGTTGATGGCTGTTCTGTAGAGATAGGTCTTGGCTGACCTAGTCTGGTTTTGCCTGCCAAAGCCGGAGCTGCTAGGGCCATAAGCTGGTAGGAAGACCTAAATGGTAATCTGGACAAATTTCTAGGCACCAACTGTGGACTAGCATGTGAAGGAGAAGTTTCTAGGGGTCATACTTTGGGTTTTGCTCTAGGTTCTCAGTGAAGATCCAAGAAAATTTTCCCATTTGGCTCTTACAACGGGTGAGGAAGAGTTCTCATTATGAAATAAGCCCAGGACATTCTCCTAACAGGCCCTTTCTCCAGAGGGTAAAACTCAAGAGCCTATCCCAGAGTCCTGGGGAAAGCACCTTCCTCTTACTCTTGCCCCCTCCAACTATCCTGTCTCCCTTAGTATAAAAAAAAAAAAAAAAACCTTTTGTGGAGGTCAGTCTCAAGTGACTGAAATTTAATTGGAATATTGTAGAACATCCCCCATAAGCAGGGGTCTGGTATAATGACTAAAGCCAGAGATACACCACACTGATGTTGCTATGAGTTTCAGAGGCTTAAAAATTCCTCCAGTGCTCTTATGGTCTCCTGATGACTCAAGAATAGGGAGTGGCAAAGTCTAACATTAAACATAGTCCGAATCCTGGCCCAGTTAACACAAATTCTCAACTTTGTTACCAGCTGAATGGTTGGGATCAGGGCTTTAACAGGTATCTTGGAAAGATACAAAACCATTGTATTCATATAGGGCTTCAAAGGAAGAAATCAAGGTTCTATGATCTAGAGAGATGGCCCTGATCCAGTAGGATCATGTTCTTAGATTTCCTCACTGCCCTAGGAGGACACAATGAAGGATCTCTACCTGGTCTACAGTCAGCCACATTAGTGGGTGTCTTGCTTTTGGACTCCACAGCCTCCAGAACTGTGAGAAAACTTGTTTAATTGACCCAGTCTATGATGTCTTGTTCCTGCAGCCTGAGAAGACTGGCACATCGAAATGTATAGCAATGTCTTTAAATATAAATGGCCTAAATAAACCAACTAAAAATATATTTAAAATGTTTCTTGTAGACCACCTATAGTTGATCTTTTTTACCCACTGGAATTCTGACAGGCTTAAAAGTAAAGGGATGGGGCATCTGGGTGGCTCAGTTGGTTAAGCATCTGACTCTTGACCTCAGCTCAGGTCATGGTCTCATGGTTTGCAGATTTGAGCCCCACATTGGGCTCTGTGCTGACAGAATGGAGCCTTCTTGGGATTCTCTCTGCCTCTTCTCCGCTTGGTCTTGCTCAAGTACTTTAAAAAATATGTAAAGGGATGAACAAAGATATACCTTTTTAACAATAAAGAGAATGTGGGAATTAGGGGTGCCTGGTTAGCTCAGCTAAGCATCCAACTTTGGCTCAGGTCATGATCTCCTGGTTTGTGGGTTTGAACACCATGTTGGGGTCTGTGCTGATGGTGTGAAGCATGCTTGAGAATCTCCATCTCTCCCCGACTCATGTTTTGGTTTTATTTTTTTTAGAAAAGTGAATAGCTCTATTCTTTGAAATCTACTTTGTCTGAAACTATGCAATGTCCTCTTTATCCAATAATGAGGCCAATTCTCCAAGAAGCCCTAACAAGCTTATGGGAAGCCTGGGTGGCTCAGTTAAGCATCCGACTCTTGACTTTGGCTCAGGTCATGATCTCATGATTTGACATAAAGCCCCATGTCCAGCTCTGAGCTGATGTGAAACCTGCTTAGGATTCTTTCTCCCTCTATGCCCCTCTCCTGATCTTGCACACTCTCTCCATCAAAATAACTTTAAAATCCTAACAATCCTAAAAATATATTCCTCAAACAAAGATCAGGGAAATTTGAGACCAAGACTAACAGAACTGAAAGATGAAACAAAGCAGAACAACAATTAGGATAAAGTCAAATAACAACTTGATCTGACTTCTTCCTTCCCTCCAACAAAACACACATTTTCCCTGAGGTTGGATGGTATAGTTACCAAAATAGACCACCTTCTAGGCTATAAAGTGTGAATTTTATAATAGAACTCACAGAATGTTCTCAGACTATCTTAAATTTAACTAGAAATCAATATGGAGCACCTAGGTGGCTCAGTTGGAGTGTCTGGCTGTTAAATATCTGCTCATGTCTTGATCTCAGGACTGAGTTTCAGCCACATGTTGGGCTCTGCACTGTGGATGGAGTTTACTTAATTAGAAATCAATAGGTGTATAGAAGTATGTATCAATTTGAAGATACTGAGATTTTCTAAGTAACACCTGGATCAAAGATGTCTCAATTTTAAATACTGTATTTTGAACCAAACATTCTACTTATTAAAATTTGTGAAATGAGGTGAAAACCCTGTGGGGGGGGAGGGGTGAGGAAAGCATAGCACTAAAGGAATCGAAAAGAATAAAGGTCTAAAGTCAATAACTTGAGCTTCTACTTTAGTAAATCAGAGGAACAAGAACAACATAAAGCTAAAACAACTTTTTAGAAAATTTTTTAACATTTATTTGTTTTTGAGAGACATAGAGATAGAACATGAGCAGGGGAAGGGCAGAGAGAGGGAGACATAAAAACTGAAGCAGGCTCCAGGCTCTGAGCCATCAGCACAGAGCCCGATGTGGGGCTCGAACTCAGACTGAGATCATGACCTGAGCCGAAGTTGGCCGGCTAATCAACTGAGCCACCCAGGTGCCCCTAAAACAACTTTTTTAAAGCATGGTAAAACCTATCAAAACCAGGAAAACCAAAACTCCCTTGAAACCAAAGATTCCTAGAAGTTCAGAAAAGCAATAAATCTCTATCCAGGCTAATGAAAGAGACAAATTACCAATATCAATCTAAAGAGGGGGTTGTCATCACTGGTGATCCCATGGACACTAAAAATACTAAAATTCTAGGCCCACAACTTTTGATTTAGATGAACTTGACCAAATTCACTGAAATACAAACTACCAAAACAGTTGGGATGAGTACTGGGTGTTGTATGGAAACCAATTTGACAAAGTTAAAAAAAAAAAAAAAAAAAAAAAAAAAAAAAAAAAAAAAAAAAAAAAAAAAAAAAAAAAAAAAAAAAAAAAAAAAAAAAAAAAAAAAAAAAAAAAAAAA
>PITB01029904.1:0-17480 GCA_004024585.1 Paradoxurus hermaphroditus
TTTCCTCTTCAGAGTTTCTGCCTTTGTATATTCAGGTCACTATTTAGAATGCTCTTTCTCTCCATTCTTTACCCTTTCAGATTCTTGGGGGCCAGTGACCCACACAGTTTGGTGCAATTTCCCCCCAGTTAAGGGAATAACGTAGCATTTATTCTGCCTTCCCTGTACCTCAGTGTAATGTACTTTCACTTTCTAGACTCTTCAATTCTACAAAAGAAGTTTGTAGTTTGTAAAATATAGATGAAACCTTTTAAGTATAGATAAGCACTAGTAAGCAAAAAGTTTGTTAAACAGAATTCATAGGATGTGTTAAAGTTTAAGTGGATTGTATCATGTATGTTAAAAAAAGGGGGGGATGAAAAAAACCCCAAAATACCTAATATTCATGAGGTATCTAGATAGTAAATATTCATGACATACTAAACGTATATGTAAGGCCCTAAATACTCATGATATATTGAGTATGCATGAGACCAAACAAACAAGAGGCAATGAGCACTAAATATACATGAATACTTAATATCGGTGAGTCCTTAATTTCACCACCCAATGGTAACACCCATTCTGGCCTACTTGTCCTCTGACCAAGTAACTCAAAACCCAAGGCTATTCATCAGGCTTCATGGTAACCCACAGTTGTACCACGCTTGTCCCCTGTGTCTGTCTGACAGAGCAAGTGTGTATCACTGTCTATGCGTCACTGTGGGCCTCCTTGTTGAAACTTCAACTCTGGTCCTGTGACCATACCATCATCATCAGGGAAGGCGAATGTAGCAGAGAGAGAGGGACTTTTAAACACTGTATATCGCAGAATTCCAAAAGTATGGTTCTTTCTCCCTGCTTGCCTCTTAAATATTTTAACTTACTTTATTTCTTTCTTCTTGCTTCTCATTGTAGATTGATTTAACAAACCATAGGATTTAACCATTTTAATTAGTCTGTGAGCCCTCTTTTCTGTGACCTCTGGAATAGTTTGCCTGGTAATACACTTGGAGGCTACCATTTACGAATGTAATTTCCCACAAAGGGTAACCATATACTAAAAGTTTCTTTTTATTTTTATTTATTAATATTTTAAGTAATCTTCATGCATGGACCACAATGCAGAGCTTGAATTCATGACCCTGAGATCAAGACTTGAGCTGTATCAAGAGTCAGACGCTTAAACGACTGAGCCACCAGGTGCCCCAAGATTAGTTTCTATTTAAAGGAGTGTTCTGGCTAATAAACGAAATCATGACAGAAAGAGAGATGAGTAGACGTTAAGTACCTCTTGGTAAATATACACATCACCTGTGAAGTATGCCAAAAAAATAAATAAAATTGAATCTATAAAATTCTTTAGATCTAACTGCCAATTTATAGGAAACCTATTAAACAATACCATGGAGATCCAGAATTGGGAAATTTTAAAAGGCAAATACTCCGGTTCCTCCAGTAAATAAATGAAAGCAAGACAAAATGAGATGGAGGAAGAGCCCACGTATTAAAAAAACTTAAAGAGATATATTAACCAATTGCAAAATATGACCTCTATATGGGTACTGACTGGAACAAATGAACTGTACAATAACAAAATAAAAATAAAGATTTATTAAGACAATCAGAGAAATCTTAACACTAAGGATACGGAGTGGTGTGACAGACGGTGCTGTGAGGATGCCGATACGGTAACTATGTTTAAAGAGTGTTCCTGACTTTTAGGAATACATACTAACATATTTATAGATGAAAAGATACAATATCTGGGATTTGCTTTAAGTAATCAGTGTGGCCAGAAAAATCAACGTAACTGATAAATGAAGACTGGCTATGAGCTGATGACCATGAAGGTTGAGTGAAAAGCACATGAAAGTTTACTGTCACTACACATATTTGATATTTTCTAAAATCAAATGGCTTTGTCTATTTAAAGGGAAAGAAAAAAGGGGCATCTGGGTGGCTCTGTCGGTTGAACGGTCCGACTCCGGCTCAGGTCATGATCTTACATTTCATGAGTTTGAACCTCAAGTCGGGCTCTGTGCTGACAGCTCAGAGCCTAGAGCCTGCTTCAGATTCTATGTCTCTCTCTCTCTCTCTGTCCCTACCTTGCTTGCACTCTGCCCCTCTCTCTCTCTCAAAAATAAACATTAAAAAAAATTTTTTTAAGAGAAAGAAAAAAAAGAAGAGTACACAACTTTGAGTGATTAGGAAAGAACTCTGAGAAGTGTGATACATGGACGTGGGTGGACGCGGATGGATGCGGATGGATGTGAGGTCTGAAACTACCACAGCCATTTGTTACCATGAGAGAAGACAGTCGGAGAATGAGACTCACACATAAAGAAGGGCATAGCTAAGGGAATCACAAAGAACTGGAAATGGACCCCTGATCAAATCAGATCGAAAGCCCATCTTACCTCAGAACGTTTTCAGTTATATGAGCCAATAAACCCTCTGTATTGTAAGCCGATCCGAGCTGGATTTTCTGTTACCACAAGTGAAGATACTCTGGTCACAGTTCTGCTTCTACATTCCCCTCCACATGTTCTCAGCCAAGTCATCAAAAACTTCATCGCTGCTAAATCCAACGAAATTTTAGGAGACTTCTTGCTCAATCTGTCTCAGCAGTACCTTATACCCCCTCATCTTCAGTGTTCTCTTCCCTAGGCTTGGGATTCCACACTCGCCTGGCTTTCTTTCTTCTTCTCTGGTTACTCTACATCTGGCTCCTTTGCTGCCTCTCCTGTGTTAGGTCCCCTTCTCCCTCCTCTGTACTTTCTTTCAAGTGACTGGCAGTTACTCTTTTTAAGAACCACATATGTGTCTTATCCCAAAGATCTTCTACCTTCCACATATGAATTTTCAAGGGCCTAATGCACACACCGTCATTTTAGATATTCCTCAGACTCAATGCTGTTCTTTGCACATACACACACGACCTGGCTCTTTTCCATTATTCCCTATCTCAGTAAACAGAAGCAATCTTAACGCTCCCCACAATCTCATCTTTGTTCCCACATGCCCAATCAGTCACCAAGTCTTATCTTTTACACTCGCCCACTTCTTTCCATACCCGTTGCTGCAATCCAAATCCAAGCTGTCATCGTCTCTCACCTGGACTATGACTTCCTAATTATTCCCCCCTTTGTAACTCTTAGTCTCCCTCCAATACATTTTCGACTGTTTCCAAGAGATCTTTTTATTAATGTGGTAAAAAATACATAATATAAAATTTATCATTTTAATCATTTTTAAATGTACTCTAAGAGATCTTTTAAAAAACAGACTTCCGACGATGGCACCTAGCTTAAAAATAAATGGAGTGACTCTGGGTCCAGATGCAAAGGAGACTTTTCTCTAGAACTATCCTTACATACCTTTTGAGTTCTCAATCTGTGCCTGTCTCACCTATTCAAAAAATATTTTTGTGTCAAAAAGTAAATTTCCAAGATCTTATCACAATCT
Source organism: Paradoxurus hermaphroditus (assembly GCA_004024585.1). Lineage (NCBI taxonomy): Eukaryota > Metazoa > Chordata > Mammalia > Carnivora > Viverridae > Paradoxurus > Paradoxurus hermaphroditus. The sequence goes on from PITB01029904.1 coordinate 3,448, forward strand.
CTAGCATCTATTTTTAAAACATGGAGGTGGCTAGAAAAAGGACAATATTTCTGCTGTTTCAAAATCTGTTACATTACAAAGTTCTACAAAACTATGAATTAGAGAAAAATTAACAAGGTCAGCAGCCCCTTTATTTGAATGTCATCAAAAAAGGGAAGGGAAAACAAGAAGACAGCTGAAAAAGAGAATCTGGAGAGTAGGAGAAAATGCCAGCAGAAAAAATGAAACCATCCACATTTGACCCTGGAACAAGCCGGGGGCTTAGGGGTGTCAACTTCACCCCCCGCATAGTCAAAAATCTGCATGTAACTGTTGACTCTGCAAAAATCTAATTATGAAGAGCCTTACCAGTAATATAAATAGTTAACAAAACATTTTACATGTTATATACTGTATTCTCACAATAATACCTAACTTTTCTTAATTTTTTCATTATTTCTAGACTATGCAGTTCATCTACAAGTTTTTTTAAATTGCCACAAATCTCCAAAAAATTTTCCAATATATTTATTGAAAAAAATCCACATAGGGGCGCCTGGGTGGCTCAGTCGGTTAAGTGTCCGACTTCGCTCAGGTCATGATTTCTCCGTCTGTGAGTTTGAGCCCCACATTGGGCTCTGTGCTGACGGCTCAGAGCCTGGAGCCTGCTTCGGATTCTGTGTCTCCCTCTCTCTCTGCCCCTCCCCCACTCATGCTCTGTCTCTCTGTCTCTCAAAAATAAATAAACCTTAAAAAAAAAGAATTCATATATAAGTGGATCCATGCAGTTCAAATCCATGTTGTTCAAGGGTCAACTGTACTTTAAAGCTTACCTTGATTGAGGACAAATGTCTTTTAAAATATTTCAAGTGCTTCATCAAATGTCTTTTATTCCAAAGCCTAAAGTACTTAGAATCCGCATGCAATTCCCATTTTAAAAGTTTTTTGGTTTTTTTTTTAATGAATATTTTTTTAAGTTGATTTATTTATGTTGAGAGAGAGCAAGGAGAGGACATGCAGAGAGAGAGAGAGAGAGAGAGAGAGAGAGAGAGGCAACTCACATTTTAGAGACAGAAAACAGCATGGGGGCTCAGTAGGTTGACTCTTGATGTCTACTTGGGTCATGATTCCAGTGTTGTGGATGGAACCCCACACTGGGCTCCACACAAGAGGGCGGAGTCTGCTTAAGATTCCCCTCCCCCTTCTCTCCCACCCTCCCTCCCTCCCTGTGCCCCACTCCCCTGCTTGCACCTTCTCTAAAATTAAAAAAACAAAACAAAATAAAAAGGAGGGGCTCCTGGGCGGCTCAGTCAGTCAGGCTTCTGACTTCAGTTCAGGTCACATGAGTCTGAGCCCCACATCAGGCCTGCCACTGTCAGCACAGAGCCGGCTTCAGATCCTCTGTGCCCCTCTCTCTCTCTGCCCCTCTCCTGCTCACTCTCTCTCTTTCTCTCTCTCTCAAAAATAAACAAACATTTAAAAAAATAAAAAAGAACACTAGTGTGAAGGAGAGAGTTGGGCATTGGTGAATATGGCACTTCCAAAATATCTTTTTAAGATTATACACACACACTCCCAGGGACCTCTGCTTAGGAAACATGGAGTGCAGAGATGAACGCTTATTCCGGTTAACAGAAATTCCACCTCTTGATCTCAAGAAAACAGAATACAGATACTTTGCAAACATTACTCGGCATAACAGCACAGAGTAAGCCGTAAGGATTACAGAACGAGCTCAGAGGCCTCCCTATTGCTATATGCCCAGCCTCTATTTTGTCTAGTTTGTGGTGAAAAATATTTCTAACAAAAATAATTCTTTGAAGTTATTATAAGAAATATAATCCCATTCCACAATGGGAAACAGAATATGTTAAGACAGCCTAAGTGTGAAATTGATAAATTCTAACGCTTTGCAATTTTTTTTTCCTAACGAACTCAAAGTAGTATACACATGCTTATTATCATGACTATTTGGCAAGTAGGGAAACCAAGACAGAGTACTTCAGGAAAATAGCCCAGAAAAAAAAGGGAGTAAGTGGCAGTATGAGAACTGCAAAGATACTACTGTACCGGCCTTTAATCTAAAGTGTTATCTTGATGAAGAGTCAATGTTAAAGGAGGAAAAACTGTGCAAGGCATAGGGTGGAAAGTGACACATGTCATAAGTGAAAACAACTTTTACCTCAGCTAAAGCACCAAGCTTGTCACTACCAATAAATATGTACTATTTAAGTATTATTACTTGTAACTTACCAGCAGAAAAGGTCCATGAACTAGTATACATGGAAAACTAGATTCACCAGGGTCTAGGGAGTGGGGGGAGACTCTGAAATGACAGACTAATGCTAAATATATTTTTCTATTTCCATACTAATTTATCAAATTTAAATATATTTTTCTATTTCCATACAAATTTATCAGGTTTGTTGAAAAAATATTAAATAAACTTTTAAATTCTGTAAAACAAATGTCACACTTATATTTGAAAGGTTTTCACGCATTCATACCTTCACTTCCAGTACTATAAAACTGTAACGAACTACTGGGGCGCCTGGATGGCTCAGTCGGTTAAGCATCTGACTTTGGCTCAGGTCATGATCTCGTGGTTCATGGGTTCAAGCCCAACGTCAGGCTCTGTGCTGACAGCTCAGAGCCCAAAGCCTGCTTTGGATTCTGTGGCTCCCTCTCTCTCTGCCCCTCCCTTGCTCGCGCTCTGTCTCTCTCTCTCTCTCTCTCTCAAAAAATAAACATTAAAAAAAATAAAATTTTCATCAACTACAGACAGCACATATAACATAGAAATTAAAATACAAATTTTAGTGCCATAAAGGCTTAGACTGTAATTCCGGTTTACCACGTACAAGCTGAATGATCAAAGGCAAGTTATTTAACCCCTCTAAACCTGTTTCCTCATTAACAAAAAGGGCAGACTTTCCAATTTCCTAAATTCTTATCTTCCATTTGAATACTTCTGAAATAAGGAGGTCTTACAATTAATTTGGACTTTAAGTACAAAAACCCTTTTTAAATTACATGTATATCTTAAAATCATTATAGCAATGGTTCTCAAGCTGGGGTCATTTTGCCTCCTGGGAGACACTGGCAAGGTCTGGAGACGTTTTTGGTTGTCACAACTCGGGGGGAAGTACGGGTGGAGAATACCACTGTCAACTAATAGTCCAAGGATGCTGCTAAAATCCTTCAATGCATAGGACGGCCCTCCACAAAAAAGAATTATCCAGCACACAGTTCTGTGGTTGGGAAATCTTGCTTTAGAGTTATAGAAGAAGAAACGAAATGGTTTCTACTTTTAAAGATCATTCTCAGAATTAAATAATATAAAATGTTCAAAATTGTACTTAGCACAAAGTATGTGTTCAATAAATTAGTCATAGCACTTTTTAAATCCAATATGCTTAGAATAAGTTATCTACAAAGTAAATACCGAATTCCTTAACCTGGCTCTTCAAACAATTCTGTTCCAATCTACCTTTCAAGCTGGATCTCCTACTACACGTTAGGAGGAGATCACATAAACCTGCTCCAATCCTACTGGTCTATGTTGGTTTCAGAACTCCATGCCAGCACACAAACTATCTCCTCCATCTACAATGCCTCCTTTCCATCCAGCCTGACTCCCTTTAGGGTCAAGTCTAACTACCACCTCCACTTCAGAGGTCTTCCCTCACAGATCCCTGAGGCTGACGGTGCCCTCTGCATGTCACCATTCCAGTTACATGGCCCTTATATATTTCCTGAACTCTAATACAGTTATAACCTTGATCACATCTCCCTTACTAGAATGGCACGGTGTAAAAACCTATTCGGGATGTCTGGCGGGCTCAGTCAGTAGAGCATGCAACTCTTGATCTTGGGGCTATGAGTTCAAGCCCCACATTGGGTATAGAGGTTTCTTAAAAAAATAAAACCTTTAGGGGTGCCTGGTTGGGTCACTTGGATAAGCATCCAACTCCATCTCAGCTCAGGTCTTGATCTCAGGGTCATGAGTTCAAGACCCACATTGGGCTCCATGCTGGGCATGAAGCCTGTTTAAAAAAAGAAAAAATAAATAAAAATAAAACTTTAAAAAAAAATAAAAATCTGTAGCATTTGACACTGTTAATAAGACTACCCCCTTGAAATTTTTCCTTCCAGGGCCTCAGTGTTATTATATCTTCCTAACTTAATTTCCTTAATTTTTAAGAAAATTCCTTAATTTTCTTCCTAACTCTGATTACTTTGATTCTGCCTCCTTTTCTTCAGCGCCCCCTCCCGAACCATCATTTCACTACCCTAAATCCCATCGCCTTCACATCTACTCCAATTTCAGTTACACTTTATGCACAGAAGACCCCTAAATTATTATTTCTATCCTCAACTTACTAATCATACTCCATATCTACATTATTAGCTACCTGCTTCAGTAGATTTCTCAGATAAGATATTTGGGCGACACAGGGCTGCCTGAGTGGCTCAGTCAGTTAAGCATCCGACTTTGGCTTGGGTCATGATCTCATGGTTCGTGCTCCACACCAACAGTGCAGAGCCTACTTGGGATTCTCTTTCTCCCCCTCTCTTTCTGCCCCCTCCCCAACTCACACACGTGCGTGCACACTCTCTCTCTCAAAAGAAAAAAATCATGATACTCTAAAAAAAATTATTTGGAGCACTTGGGCGGCTTAGTCAATTAAGCAAGTGTCTGACTCGAGACTTCAGTTCAGGTCATGATCTCACAGTTCTACAGTTTAAGGCCCCACATCAGGCTCCATCCTGGCAACGTAGAGCCCATTTGGGATTCTCTCTCTCCCTCTCTCTGCCCTTCCCCAGCTCACTCATTCTAAGTAAATAAACTAAAAAAAAAAAAAAAGATATTTGGTGAACACACCGTGTTCAAGGCTTTCCAAGCTGACTTCCCACTACAACGCGCTGCTTTCTCTGTCTCTGCCAGTGGGATAGGGATTCATCCTCCCAGTCACTAAATCTCAAAAACTCAGGTAACCTCGTCTTTCTTAAAACCTTAGGAGGCCACATCCTTTTGTATATTGCCTTTTTACTTCAACCACTTCTCATGCACCCCAAATTCAGTCATTTAGAAATACTAAAGGGGGCCTCTGGGTATCTCAGTCAGTCTGTCCAGACTCTTGATTTCAGCTCAGGTCATGATCTCATGGTTCTTGGGATCGAGCCCCAAGCTGGGCTCTGCACTGACAGCATGGAACCTGCTTGAGATTCTCTGTCTCCCTCTCTCTCACTCTGTGTCCCTCCCCAACCCCTCTCAAAAATAAACTTTTTTGTTTTAAAGACATACTAAGGATTATAACTCTGTAACAGTTTGGTTTTGGTTTTTTTTTTAATGTCTATTTTTGAGAGAGACAGAGTGCATGCAGGGGAGGGACAGAGAGAGAGGGACACAGAATCCGAAGCAGGCTCCAGGCTCTGAGCTGTCAGCACAGAGCCCAATGTGGGGCTCGAACTCACGAACCACGAGATCAAGACCTGATGTAAAGTCAGACGCTTAACCAACTGAGCCACCCAGGTGCCCCTGCAACAGTTGTTCTATCTTTTGCCTCTTTTCCATTAATTTGACTTCTACCCATATAGTACAGTGGTTAAGAGAAAAGACTGAAGTCAGATTTCACAAGTTCAAATCCCAGCTCCAAAAAACTCAATGGCTCTGGGTGAGTTCCCTAAACCTCTGAGTTTCATTCTCTTCATCAGTAAAATTGGAATGATTTAATAGTTTCCACCTCTTAAAGGCTGTTATGAGAATTAAAATTATATAATACATGCAAAGCGCCTGATACACAGCAAGTACTTAATAAATATTAGCAGCTTTATCATCATTTCCATTCTACTATAAGCTTTCTTGATATCTTGCCTGAACTCCTGCAATAACTTCCCAAACTGGCCTCTCTGCCATTGGTCTTCCTTGCCCACCGTGCCATCCATTGTCATCACAACCCGCACATGTGTGTAAATTATAGCTTACATAGGATTTTGACAGCAAAATGTATTTGGACAAATGATTTTATATGACTAAACTACATAGTATGAAAAGGAGAATGATTTAAAAAAAAAAGGGAGAATGAGGGGCACCTGGGTGGCTCAGTCGGTTAAGCATCCAACATCGGCTCAGGTTATGACCTGCGGTTCGTGAGTTTGAGCCCCACATCGAATTCTGTGCTGACAGCTCAGAGCCTGGAGCCTGCTTCAGATTCTGTGTCTCCCTCTCTCTCTGCCCCTCCCGCTCTTGTGCACGCACACACTCGCTCTCTCTCAAAAATAAACATTTAAAAAAATTTTAAGAAAAGGGAGAATGGTAGTTGATACGGTTGAAGTGATATATTAACACTAGGAAGTGGACCCTAAATTCCATGTTAAGAATCCCCAATTCAAGAATTTCATAAAGAGGTTTTGTACTCACCATTTTCCCTAAAGAGGAGCAGAACATTTAAAGCAAACTCAGCAATATCATCGTCTAAATGGGTTAAGCTGTTCAAATACAGTAGAGACAGCACAGCTTAACTTCTTGCCCTTTTGCAATTTGCTTCAAGTAATGAGCATCTGTTTATTAAAGTTCATCTAAACAAACTTATTCTTCATGTGATCAAAACTGTATCTGCATTATTCTACAAAATAATCTATTAAGATTTGGGCGATTTGGAATATTTTTAATGTAGTGAAAATATGATTCAAAGGTTCTAATGCAAGACTTCAAATGAAGCAAAAAACTCCATCTGCTTTCTAGGTATTACAATACTAGTGCTTCGTTTATCTTGTATGGTTCGATGACTTCATTCCATGCCCATCATGGAATTCTAACTATCATTTTAAATGATTTTTCCAACACGGATGATTCTAAAATTGACTACTTTTTAATGTATCAAAAGTTAGACAGTTTCTCATAGAAAAACACCAAGTCAATACCTGAAGATTCTATATGTCGTCGTTAAAGAAGTGATTTAGGAAATCACAACTTCAAGTTGGGCTAAAATGTTTGAATAATTAACTGAATACCATTAGGTAATAGTTTTGAAATATGTTGTCTGTTAACATTTGCTGTTTAAGTGTTTGCAGCAAACGACGAATACTTACATCAAAAAAATGAAATTTTACTTTTTTTCTATTCACTCCATATAAATGTATATTTTGAAAGCCTGTTGATTAAAGAACAAAATGTACAAATAGAACATTCTCAATAATCTATTAAGTTCTGTTACTAAGTCCTCCCTTGAGGTCTTCTAAGTTTGGTTCTCATTCCATTTTGAGTATGATCTTTTTATCCATTCCAACTATTGCCAAGGCAAATGTAACCAAGTACCAACAATATGCATCTAAGCCTTCTGTTAAGATCTGCCCAGTCTTTAAAGAAAATAAACAAATAAGACTTCTAACACGTACTATGTGCACATTTTTCACACTCTGCATGGTGGTGTAAAGAGCAAAGACTTCCGAGTCAGAAAGACCTGAGCTGGCATGCAGAATCCACCACTTGCCAGATGTTTAATCTCCAACAAATTAAAAGCTCTGAACCTGTGCCCTCCTCTGTAAAATGAGAACAGTATCTACCTCGAGGGCTGCTGCAGGAATAGATGAAGCAATGCGCTTCAAGTACCAGGTACAGCAGGTATGCCCTGCCTCCACCGATGCCATACACTTGGGAGTCGGTCAGATGAAAACCTATCTCCACCCTTACTAAAAGTGTGATAGTAGGAGTGTTGTTTAGCTTCTCTGTGCACTGGCATCCTCGGTTTTTACAGATGGGGAACGAACTACCTACGTCACAGACTCGCTGCAAATCTCTAACGTCCGATTTAAGGCACAGCACCCAGCACGGTGCCTGGCACACCACAGATTCCACTGATAGTAGATTCCTCTCACTTCCTTTCTTCAAGTGTTCAATATGTGCTCAAGTGGTCCAGCATCTGGCAACCTTGTCTGACATATATCCAGAAAGTAGGCCATTTTCTGGTTAGTAGCCTTTGCGAATCGAGGGCAACATTCTGACCTCTGTCCTATGAGCATCCTCTCGGTTTCAGAAGGAAAGAAAGCACTTGAGTTATTCCCCTTCCTTCCATTTCATACACACTTGCTCTTCCACATAGGTCACTATGGAAATTTCCTTCTATCTTTTCACAATACTCAAATAGCTTTCATTTCTCCTCCCAAAGGATCTCAGCTTCACTATGCTGCTTACGTTATAACCAAAACACATCTATTATTTTCACTGCTGATATCAGTGGTGCCAGAAAATAAAAATACCCTGACACTCTGTGCTTCCTCCTATGTGTTACTCTACACATTTAGTTCCAAATAAATCTTGAAAATGTAAATTATTTCAAAATGAGTTTTAATTATATTTACTCCCGATGCCAGTTTTAAAACCTTAACATCTTTCTACTTCGATATCAAAATGCGAGAATTTAAATAAAACAAAGTTGTCAGAAACATAAAATCATGTTAAAGTTTCCCTCAAAACGAATTCAAATAATTTCCCAAACACCGAGATTCACTTGCTAGTTAACTAAAATTTGCAGCTCTGAAAACATTCAGCTATGGATACTGTTTAAGAAGAATGAACAAAACTATTAACCGCCTTTTTTTCACAGCCTTCAGTGTGGAAATAAGCCATTCTCCTCCCAAAAAAATAAAAATAAAAAGAAAAACAACTTATATTTATTTAACATCTGGAGAAAAATCTGCAAAGCCTGAGAAACTTTTCGACCAATTTTTTTACACATCCAAAATTTACTAACTAGGGCAGAGAAGCCTTACAAAAGGATTCTTAAAGTTATCAGACGAAATTTCCTTACACGAGCATCTGCCTGTGAAAAGCTCTCCAATGTTTTCAGGGCTACAACATGGGCTCCTGAAGCAACGGCTAAGGACTTACAACAGGAGGCCCTTTTCCTGTTATTTTGCAAAGACCGGGTAACGGAGAGAATGTTTAATTGCTACTGCACTGTACAATCTGTGTCAACTGCACATGCCCTCCAAAAAACTCTACTATTAAAAAAAAAAAAAAAATCCCAGAGGAGGGAGTGTCTGTTTCTGTTCATTTATGAACCCAAAATACCTTTGGCGAAAGGAATATATCTCACTGAGAATAAGAAATGAAAACAGCATCCCACAATCAGCAAGCTGAATATTGGTTTTAAATAACTGCCTTAACAGAGCCGGGAATGTGTAGGGAAGGACGACACGGGCTTTCAGAACGACGACAAAAATCAACACTGCACTTCGACACGGGCCACCTCGCATTCTAGAGAGCCTGAACAGCAGCCATCATTACAAATGTCAAAATCAATACGGTACTATGTGCCGTCCACGTCCTTGCAATAATCAGGAAACCAACTCGAATTTCTTGGTGGTGTAATCACAATTATGACCGAGGGGGAAATGTATGCAGCACAAGGAGGAAAATACCACAAAACCACCCCAAGTAAAAACATGACAAAATAGCCTACCGAACACAACAAAACACGTTTGCTATCCGATAAAATCGGGGTAAATCCCACCTGACCATCAAGGGCACTTTGAACCTGCTTTATTTCTTTTTTTCCCGTCTTCCTAGTCCCCCATCATCTCCCTGAACCTGCGCGAGAAGACACGCACCGAGGGGGATCCGATGATCGCAAACAAAAAACCGGGATGTGTACATCCTAAAGGAGAAAGACGGAAGGGAAGCCGCCACTTACCTGTCCCAAAGGCTTTGGCCACCAGCCAGGCCAGATTGCAGGCGATTTTGGCCCTGGAGAAATCATAGTGGTCAAAGGGCTTGATGGCTGGAACAATGAACGTCTTTCTCATCTCCCTGGGGTCTGCAGCATCCCCCATCTTTCACGGCGGCTCGTCGGGAGGTCCGGGCTCTAACCTTCACATGGTGTGGCCTCGCCGCCGCGGGGGTCGGGAGGGGAGGAGGGAAGGGCTCAAACCATCGGGGCCGGGGCGAGGCCCGCCCGGGCGGCGACGGGGGAGGAGAAGCTCAGCTGTCCGCGCCGCGAGCCTGCCGCCTCCCGCGGGAGCCGCCGCCGCTCCTCCCGGGCATAGGAATGTGACCGCGCAGCGTCCGTCCGTCGGTCCGTCCGCCCGCCCGCCCCGCGCCGGCGCCCCGCCGAGCCACCCGCCCCGCGAGCGCGCGTGTGAGCGAGGCCGCCTCCCCTTTGTCTCCGTTTAGTCACACGGGCTGCGGGGGGGAGGGGGAGGGGGGAGGCTGGAAGGGCCCGGAATTTTAAGGAGAGGGGGGAGGCTTTAACAATCACGTTGTGGAAAATGTCCCCGCCATCGCCGTGCCCGCACGCCCCCGCCTCCCCCTTCCCTTCCCGCCGAGCGCGGAGACCCCTCAGGCCCCGGCGGGCGAAGGGACGAGCCGGGCGCGCGGGACTGGGACGGCCCTCCCAGCGCAGCCCGGTCGGGGGTCGACGGAGACCGAGCGGAGGAAAACGTCAAAATCACTGCGGCTCCCAGGCCGCCGGCGGCCCGGCCCCTCCTCTGCGCTCCCCTCCCGTCGCCGTCTCCTCCTTCTCCGGCCGCCGTCGCTGCCGCCGCCGCCTCCCGGGCCTTCCTCCCTGCGGACGGCGAAGGCGGTGGCCCGCGAGAGGCCGTAAATCCCGGGCTCTCGGTCCTGCTTTATCAATTCTGCCCTCGTATTTTTCCCCCCTTCTACCGCCCGACTCGGTCGCTCCCCGTCAGCAGCCGCCGCCGCCGCTGCGGTTTTCCGGCTGCCGCACTGGATGGAGTGAGCAGATGCGGACACTGAGCATGCGCCCCGACGCCGCTCCGGCCTGCGCCCCCGCCCCGCTTCCCTCCGGCCGCCGAGATCCCGGCCGCCCGCCAACCCGGCGCTCTGAGCATGCCCAGCCTCGCTCCCGCCCGCACCCGGCTTCGGTGCGGCTGGTTTTTAATCATCGCTTAGGAGTGCTCGCCTGAGTGGACATCCTCCTCGTCCTTGGCGCTTGACTGCTGCTGCTTACACTGCTGAAAGAGGAAAGGGAAGGGAGGGAGGTGAGGGAAAGGCCTAGCAGTAGCTCTCGTATTTTAGCTGCGCCGTGGTGAGGCAAAGAGAACTGATGTTATTATAATGCTTGTTATGGGACACACACTTCGCCGCGCAGCTGAGGTGCAGAAAGCCCATTTAGAACTCGGAGTAACCCTAAAGGGTTAGGTGTTATCGCTGGTTGACCGCGAAATCATGGAGATGAATGGAGTTGATTGAGCTGGCTCAGTCACACGTGGGGCTTCGCCAGGATGGAGAACCTGCGAAGCTCCAAACCTGTATTCATTTCGCTACATCAAGGTTTCTTGACTCGATGCTCTCCATTGAAGCGTTGTCTCTAGGTGAGGCATCCACCAATGCCTCTCCGTTTCCTCCAAATAAAGCATAAATTTTTTCACACAGCAAACTGCCATCCACCGCGATCTGACCTCTACAAACCTGTCCGGCTCTATTTCGGCAGAGCTGCTCTCCATTTTCTCAAAAGGGCGCGTTTTCTCAGATCTCCGAGTCACTGCTCAGTGTGGTCCCCCTGTCCACCTGGCTTCCTCCTACCACAGCCAAGCCTCTTCACAGTAATCGCTTCCTCCAAGAAGCCTTCCCAGACAGTTGCTGACACATCTCAGGCAGGGCTGTCACATAGGTTCCCCGACTGTTCCCAGAGCACCCTGTTCCAATGGGCTGTCTTTCCTACTGGTGACAGGGTCTATCTCCAGCACCTGTGCATTGCTCAGTCCATAGTAGTTGCTCAATTAACATGTAGGGACTAAGGATGGATGTCATTGCAGTTAACGCTTAAGGTGATGTGACTGGCTAATTCCTCATAAGTTCTCATTTAAAACATCTAATTTTAATTATTGAAAAAACGTGTGCTCTTCGTTTTTCAGATAAGAAAACCAAAGCTCAGAAAAATTTAAAAATTAGTCAATAACACACAACTAGTAAACTAGCAGATCCAAGATTTGAACCCAGGACTGTCCTTCAACAAAGCCCATGCTTTAATTACTAAGGCCTCTCTGATATTACCTGCCCTCAAGATAGAAGCAAGGCATATGAAGTTTGAGGAGAAGGGCGTTGGACCCTACAATCTGAAAGAGCAGCTCCACCAGCAGGCAGGCCCTTTTGATCCCATTTAATCCCTACAGTTACCCCACCCTGAACCTCCTAGGGCACTCCCGATAAGTCTTGCTAATAATGTGCGCTGGGAAATGAATGTAAGAAGAATGCACCACAAGGTGCTTGGTGTCATTTTTCAATAAGTTAATGAATATTAAGAACGTATTCCTCATAGGCAGGGCCCTTTGCTGGGCCCCGTAGGGGATAATGAAATTAACACGTGAATAATAGTTTCCAAAGCACATTCATATAACAACCTTAATTTTCATATCCCTTCTGTGAAATAGGCATTAGTATCATCTTGCGATTCTAGAGGCAGGCCTGAGAGTCATAGAGGTTAAGTTGCACGACCAAGATTTCATGGCTGATTCCTATCTGGGTCTGCCTTCCCAAACAGGCACAAGTCATCTGGCTCCGCTCTTTGGGCGCCTTTCCAGGTTCCTGTTCTCTCCCTAGATCGTGGAGGCTGACATGCACATAGATAAATATAATATAATGTAAAAGAGGTAGGTGCTATAAGAGTTGTAAAGTGCAGAGAGAGCATCTCGCCGAGGGATCAGGAGGGGTTTTGTTCACGATTTCGGTTAAATCCTAGGTGCTCAAATCCACCTTCAACTGAATTCTAGAGCAACAAATCGAATTAAGAGAAACCCATAGCCTGGACGTATTGAAGAGAGACACTGAAACCTTTTGCCCGCGATTATAATAATCTGCAAGTCAATACAAGATTCTCGAGGCCAGAAACCATGTCTAATTGACTTTATGTTGCACACGTGACCTAGCACAGTGCTTTGTTTACGATAGGTGCTGGGTAAATGCTTGTCGGATTTTATTGAAAACCATTTCAACCTAAATAAACACGATGAGGAAGAGAAGGAAACAAAGAGAGTTGCTCTGACTTGTCCTTTGATTCACTGGTGATGCATTTAGTAGCAATGGCATGAGGATGACCCCAGTTGGGGAGGAGTGTGTTTAGGAATGGGCGGGGGGAAGCCTACACAAAGAGCAGCTTTTACTTTCAGGGAGACTGTGAAACTTGGGGTCATCGTAGGAGGCTATTATTAACAGAGAAACACCCTGAGTACAAAGAAGAAGGATTCATTTTCAGGGAGACAGACACTCTAATAGGGTGTCCTTTGTGACACCTGCAGAATGTTCTCTTTTAAAAATTGGAAATCTCTGCAGAATACACTGTCAGAAAGAAGTGCTCTCCACTACCTTCTTAAGATACCCGACTTCACTAAAAACAAAAACAAAGCCCCAGGATTCTTTGGGCCCGCATGTCCAACTGCACAGTTATTTCTCTATTTTTTATCTCCAGGAATAGATTCTTTATCCATTAGGCAACGGTTACACTATTCCTGTATATATAATTCTCCTCTCTATTTCCTTTCTCCTGGAAAAATCTATGGTGTGAGCCAGACTTTCTTCTTTGTGGCCATCCTCCGTTTCTCTGGCTTTGGACAGATTTCATAAATGCGTTCATTCATTCATTAGTTGATATCGATTGAGCACCTGGGTGCTGAGGATGCGATGTTGAACAAGACAGCTGAGGAAGCAAATTTTTAATGGGAAAACGTGGAGATCTCAGGGCCAAGCAGCCCAGCTCTCCTTCATTTTCCTGTCTCTATCTCCATAGGCTAGAAGCCTTGTTACTTCACTGATAGAAATCTTCAGGCGTCCCCTCAAAAACAAAGAAACAAAGAAACCAGTGAGCACTAAAAAGTTATTTTTTAATTGAATGCATGTTTACATATCCTATCACCCACTTTCAAATGGTTACACTACTAGACGATAGCTAACTGAGCACTTTGTATGTATCGGGCCCACTTTTCCATTATGTAATCCTCCCCACAACCCAGAGATTTCATCCGGCAAGTGGAGAAACCAAGGGGCAGAGGATTTAAGTAAATGATGAAGACCTTGTGTTATTTTGAAACTCAAG
>PITB01029905.1:0-17486 GCA_004024585.1 Paradoxurus hermaphroditus
AAAAGATCCGAGGGCCGCTTTGGAGAGAGGCCACAGATGACTTTTATTCCCTCGCATTTCTAAGTCAGTTTCTTTCCTAAACGCGTAGAAATAATGATGACCTCCGCGCAGGGTGGCCGTGAGGGTTCAGACAGAGCTAACGTGCAGACAAAGCATGTTGTATAATGGCCGGCACGCACAAAAGAGGAGCTATTCTATTCTCTTTTACTTTGTTAAGCAGTATGTGTTCCTTGAAAAACAATCAAATCATGCAGATGGAAAAAAAGAAAACAAACCAGCCAGAAGCCCACCATCCTGTCCAGTCACCATTAACCTTTTGAGAGTGTGCACCTATATTCACAGAAGGGCGATGAGGTCATTAGCAGAGGCTCTTACCAAAAAAGCAGAGGTCTCGCACTCCCCAGGGGACCCACCGGCGCCCACACGTGTGTGAGCTTAACTGCGCCCTCGGTCCCTATGTGAGCTGGCGTTAGACAAAAACAGGTCAAAGAGGAAAATTCCCCGCGGGTGAATTTACTCAATGTCAAGGTGATGTCGCCCGAGGTCCGGTCAGAATGGCTCCGGTGAGTTTGCTCGGACTGAGGCACTAGATTCCTTTGCAAGGGGGCAAGCTAGTACACGATCGTGTGATTTAGGTGAGGCCGGTGACAGGGGGAGGAGCTTTGGTGCTCCCTGGGAGGGAACATCGGACATCGGGCATCGGGAGTCCCCAGCCATCAGAGAGGCTCAGGTTCATTAACACTTACTATGTGAGAGGCACTATTTTTGTGTGTTTTATCCTTGCAATTTGATAGGATTTATTCTTACAGATAAACTGAGGCACAGAAAATGAAGAGAACCCTAAGGCCTGCGTCCTCCATGAACTGCCCCCTGGGAACTTGGGCATCTCATTTAACCTCACTGAGCCTCCGGTCGCTTGGCCGGAAAAGGAAAGAGAGAACCCAGCCAAGAAGTGCTACTGTGACGGTAGAAAGATACAATGTATACACAGTTCTGGAACAGAAGGAGAGCTGAAAATAAGTTAGTTTATTTCCTTTTTCTTTTTTCCAAAAGCGCGAACGCGCGAGTGAAATTTTAAGACTGTCCTCTAGGCTCCAGGACTAGAAATGAAATTTAATCCACTCAATCAAGTCTGGCCTTACCTCCTTGTGTTTCTGTCTCTTGCAGCCTGGTCGGTGGGTCCGTGGTGCCTGAGACGGGTCCCTGCCAAGAGCTATCAAGTGCCACAGGCCACAGTTCTTGTGGGCTGGAGTAGACCAGCTCCTGGTTAATTTCCGCCTGTCCGTGAAGGCTGTTTCTGCTAGGGAAGCATTCTATCAGAGATTAAAAGTAGCCGAGAGTTCATGCAAGTCAACCAGCTCGTGTTACAAATGGAGACACTAAAAGCCCAGAGAGGGACTTGTTACTTGACCACTGGAAATTTGAAGAATCTATGGAACAAGTATTTTCCACTGTGGGCTCCCAGGAGTTCTGGACCCATCAATGAGAAGGTGCGAAAGTAATGAGGCCATGGAACAGAAGAAAAGGCCAGAGACGTGTGGCTAGGTACCTCCCTCGGCTCCAAACTAGGGGGGGACCTAGTGTCATAGTGGGGGATCTTGCCTCCATCTGTCCTCCGCACTGTCATCGCATGTTGAGAAGGGAGTGGAGACCACGCGGTTCAATGGAAACCCAGTCCGGAGCCCGGCGTCTGTACGAAATCCTCTTACCACTCTGTGCACGTATCCACCCGATGAATGCCCTTCGATCATGTGGAGACTGCCGGACTGAAAATACGGCAGCTCTCCATGCCTGGGAATGGAGAGACCATTCCTCCCTCCTGCCACCAGGTACCTGGCAGGACCCCTAGAGGGAGAATGGGGAGGCTGTCCCTGCGATTGTGCGGGAGATTCTCCTGGTTTATTCCCCTGGATGTTGAGCAGTGACCTTGGGACAGTGTTCCTGGACTGCCTCTGCGGGCTCGGTGGTGGACTCGGGTCAAGGTCTATGCCGGGTGGAGACTACAGCACTACAGGGGGCCGGCATTCCCTGCTGAGCGTTCCTCCACGCAGAGGAGACAGCCCGGGCTTGGCGGCTTTCTTTTCCTGACAGTCTCCTCCAGTCCCCTAGGATCTGAACTTCTCTAACACTGAGCTGAAACAAAAACCCTGAGGTAGAGGCGGCCACCTAGTATTTGTTCCTTCCCTTCTCCTCCTGCAGGCATTTGAGTCACCCAACACGTGAAGAGCCACAGAGAAGGACCCAGGCAAACTGATAAGAAGAGCTAATAGGGGGGCCTGGAGGGCTCAGTCGGTTAAGCATCTGACTTCGGCTTGGGTCATGATCTCGCAGTCCATGAGTTCGAGCCCCGCTACGGGTTCTGTGCTGACGGCTCAGAGCCTGGAGCCTGCTTCAGATTCTCTGTCTCCCTCTCTCTGCTCCTTCCCCGCTCACGCTCTGTCTCTCTCTCTCTCAAAAATAAATAAACATCAAAAAATTAAAAAAGAAAAAAGAAGAGCTAATAATAGCTAAGAAGCACTGTGTCCTCAGGATCGGCCCCATCGCCTGCCTTGTCAAATTTAACCCCCACACGGTGGAAAATACCATCATCTGTGGATAACATTCTTCAATGAGAGAAGCAAAGCCCAGAGAGATGACGGCTCAAGGTCATCCCAGGCACAGCTGAAATTCAAACGGAGTTCTGACTCCGGTCTCATGCTCTCACCCCCTCTGCAGGACACAAGACCAGAGTCCCCGGGCCATCAGTCCTCTGCCCCACCGTCACGCGGGCCACGTCGGGGATGAGCGCCGGCTGGCTGTTGGGACTGTCAGCAGCCAGCCCGGCCGGCTCCCTCCCCCGGCACTAGCCGAGCGTCGTGCCTGCCAGCAGCAGAAATATCACCGCAGCCACTGGGCTGGCTCGCACACGCCGGCTCCAACCTGCCAGACGAGTGTGGGCGACGGCAAGGGAGCTACAAACTCCGAAAAGTTACGTCGCCTCTGCTCCAAATCCGGCACCGCAACCCCGGGCGTTTCGCTTTTCCTCTTCGTTTTGCAGGCGCCACGGAAGCAGTTTGGGCGCTGAGGGCCTGACACCTGCTCGGGTCCCGGGAGGGGAGCGGCCGCGGGAAAGCGGGCCGGCCTGGCCCGGCGAACGTGGCAAAGTCCCCCGCATCACCCAGTCGGCCAGCATCCTGGGCCACCAGCCTCTAGGGCTTGACTGGAAGACCTCACATCCCCCCTCCCCTCAAATACCCCCAGCTGGGACCAACCTGGGCATCTTTGCCTCCAGGCGGGGACTCAAGACCTTGTCCCACTAGCCCACGGAAGCAGAAAGGTGGTCAGATCTCAGCCCCTGGGCAGACTAGCCTGCTTGGAATCCCTGCTCAGTTTTTACCTAGCTGTGTGGTCTTGGCAAAACTGCTCTAAGACTCCTAACCTCAAAACACTCCTCCAGAATGAGAATAATCCTCACACCTGGTGAAACTGAGGCGACACGGGGGATTAGGCGAGACCACACTATTAATTACATTGTAACGAATATTATACGGAGATGAATACTTATTAATACTATTATGAATACTGAAGTTTAAACTGTACTACAAACGGTAAGGGTTCGAGAAATGCCTTCTATTCCTGTGACTCCGCAGGCTCCAACATTAACCCGCTCCCACCTCTTTCCTCCACGGTTTCTGTCGCCACCCGGAGCACCAGGGGCCAGCCCTCGCCGTCACCAGCCGCCCCTGCACCCAGGCTCTCGCCGCGGGTCCCTATCTTGTCCACACGCGTACCCGCGAGCGGTGCGTTCACGGCCTTCTCTTTTCTTTTTCTCTTTTGGCCGTTTTAGACGCTGTTGCGGTGAACTTTGTGCACATAGTTTTTCATTTCCGTCAAGTCATTTCCTTGGCGAGTTAAATTACTGGATAAAAAAAAAAGCACCTTTTTTTTTTTTACTTTTTATACATCTTGCCACTACTTTTCAAAATATGCACTGTCCGTTCACACCATTGGTCTCAGGGCTTAAGTGTGTCGGTTTTACCACCTACCGACCAGCACTGGGAGTTACGATTTTCTCACTTATTCTACTTATTGAGTAGGTCTAAAACAGTGCCCCTTGCTTAACTGGGTACTTCTTTGCCCACCGTATGGATAATTTCCCTCGTGTTTATTATTTGCTGACGCTGTTACCCCTGTGACTCAATAGTCCAGTAGTCTTTTCCCGGCTCCTTTATTTAAGATTTTTTTTTAATGTCTATTATTTTTGAGACAGAGAGAGACAGAGCATGAGTAGGGGAGGGGCAGAGAGAGAGGGAGACACAGAATCCGAAGCAATCTTCAGGCTCTGAGCTGTCAGCACAGAGTCCGACTCGGGGCTCGAACTCACCAACTGTGAGATCATGACCTAAGCTGAAGTCGGACGCTCAACCGACTGAGCCACCCAGGCACCCCTTCCCGGCTCCTTTAAAGGATGGCTTGAATCTGAGCACCCGTAGTGTGGTCAGAGGTGATGAAAAAGGCCCCACACCAATTAGCAGCATTTAGCTGGGCTGATGCTATCAGCCTGGGCTCCGAGTGTGGTGGTCTGCATCTCTTGGGCCGCATTCCCTGGCCTAAAACACATCCCCGGTTCTTGCAGCTGCCCGCAGTTTCTGGAACAAGAGCCCCTGAGTCTACCGCGTGGCATCTCGCCCCGACTCCTCGCGGCTTCCGTGTAGGAATCCGAGCCACAAGGCTGCACCTACCACGGCAGGCCTGTGCTCCCAGTCCGCCGAGAACACCTAGCTCCGGAGGACGATCTCTGCCACACACCCGGGTAACCGAGGAATCCAGCCAGGGCGGATGCCGGCCCCACCGCCTCCACGCAAGGGTGATAAACACATAGACCGAGCATTAGGGGATCTCAGGTCTGAGTTTAGCTCCCGCATCCACTGGCTGGGTGACCAAGAAGCCTCTCTAACCTCAGCTTCCTCATCTCTGAAGGGAACATAATACAACTTACAGCGCGGGGGTCTCAGTGGGGAAAGGGCAGAGACTTGGGAGGTAGACGGTCTTGGGTTCAGGTCCCAGCTTGTGTCTTTGGGTGAATCCGAAGCTCGGTTTTTACATCGGGAAAAGGGGGAGGTGGTCTTCGACCCCTCGGACCCTGAGACAGACTCGATGGCACAGCACATAGTGTTCTGCACGCTGCCTGGTTCACAGGTGAGAGATGGACATGAGTTCCTTTTCCTGCCTCTTCAATCAAGGCAAATTCTGCGAGAAGGAACTGAGGACATTTTAAGTTGCATCCATTTTAAGCATCGACTACAACAAACAGACCCAGAGGGCCTGCTGGGGGCCGACTTTCCCCTCAATGATTCAGCGAGGAAGCTTGCAGCTCGTCTGTGCCCTTTGCCCGGGACTAGGAAAGGTTTAGGGGAAAAATTCAACACAGGTCCTGCCCTCGAGCAGCTGCCAGTCAAGGCAGCTCAAATGTCCAGCCGACAGCTGGGAGCCGCGGTGCTTCTGGGTTGCATAAAAAGCAGCCAGAGAGATTGTTTAGAAGAAGAAGAAGAAGAAAAAAAAAAAAAAAAAAAAAAAGCCTAGATCCCCAGCGATTTTGGCTCCGTAGGGGCTGGACCCCAGGATGCTACATTTCTAGCAATGACTCCCACCCCCTCCAAGGTGCTTCCAAAGCAGGTTGCCTTGAGAAAGTGTTTTAAGGTGAAAGGGAGCACTTTTTCTCCCCAGTCATTCCAGCAAAGATGAGAGGACTGTCTGCCTCACACACACACACACACACACACACACTCACAGAGCTAAGGCTAGGGACCAAGCGGTGACCAGGCAGACCCGGCCAAGGGCTTTCAGCCTCCGCCAGGGATGGGGGAGGGGAGTTCGCCTGGAAGATGCTGATTCCTGGGGCGCGTGCTGGCTCAGCTGAACCAGAATCTCGGGAGGGGGGCCCCGTGGCCGGGCGCGTGAGAAACCTCCTCCGGGGGATTTTCTGAACACTGCAGCTTGAGAAGTACCCTCCTGGGTCATCCCGCAAGCCCTGCCCTCCTGGCGCACCGCTGGCGGCTGACGGAAGCAGGCACCGTATTTACTAGAATGTGTCAGGACAGCGCAGCTGGGAGAGCCATGTCCTCGGGGCCCAGCCCGGGTCAGAGTCAGGAGGGCCACCAGGAGTGAGGGACGCTTTCGCCGAGCCCTGTCCGGGATGGGCTTTATCAGCGACAGGTAGAGGGCGGAGAGGAATCTTTTGAGGGGCCAGCGGTAAACGGACGCGACACCTGTAGAGAGACAAAAAGACGCTAGGGACTCCCGGACATCGTCTCCACGGATCGCAGGGGGACGGAGCTGTGGGCGGAGTGAAGGAAACGACTATCCAGTTCTCTCTGCGGAAGCCCGAACTCTGCTCCCACGATGAATATGGGACAAAGAGCTTCCTCGCAATTCTCTGAACGTTCTCCGAGAAGAGATGATCTCTTCATGACGTCTGTCATTTGTTTGACTCACTTGTGCGGACTCTCGCCTACATGCTGGGCCCTTTTACCCAGAGTATCTCCTGTAATCCCGGAAGGCATACACCGTGGTCCCTGTTTCAGGAATGGGGAAATTGAGGCCTGTGGCCAGAGTGTGGTTGTCAGGAGCCTGGAGCCTGGAGCAGTCGGCTGGGTTCATTTCCCGGCCTCACTACTTACCGGCGGGGTGCCTGTGAGCAGGTCACTGACCTCTCTGTGCCTCAGTTTCCTCATCCACAAAGTGGGAAGGACAGTCGTAGCTACCACCTCGATTGTGAAGAGGACTGAGTTCATGTATTTGGGTCAATGTATTTGAGTGGCTGCGAATGGTGCGGGGCGGACGGCGAGTTCTGTGTAAGTATGAGCTGTCGTGACCAAGAATATCTGTAAGCCCCAGAACAACCCCGGGAGGTAGCTTGTTGGGTTTCCTCTCTGCAGATCAGGAGGCTGGAGAGGTGACGTATTTGCCCGAGGTCACATACCTGGCAAACGGTAAGGCCAGGAGCACCTGACCCCAAACCCCCCGTGTCCTCTCCTGAAGCACCACCCCCCGCATTGCTACAGAGACGGCCGCTCAGGACAGGGTGTCCGTGCAGGGGTGGGCGCTAGGACCTCACGCTGCCCTTTATGGGAGGCGTGACCCCAGTGCATGAACTTCACCTTCACCGGCCGGGGTGCCCTCCCTGCCCGGATGTGTTATACTCTGACTTACGTGGAAAGGTCGCGTGAGGACTGAGGTCACTACACACTTGCGGCTTTGAAGCCGTGTTGGCCCACAGAAAGCACGAAGCGTGGGCTACTGCCAGTCCACTTGCTCCCTCCAGAACCCGTCGCTGGGTGTGCCACCAGAAGTTCAGAGATTAGGCAAGTAACGTGTGGTGTCTGGGGCTGCGCCCCCTCGTTAAACACATCTCCGGCAAAATATAGATGAACGTCACACTCATGAGGTTGAGGGTTAGCCACCTACGGTTGGGTGGGTAAACTTCTCAGAAAAGGGCCACGAAGGAAATACTCCAGGTTTTAAGGGCCCGGGGTGTCGGTCACCATGGTCAAGGTTGCTAACCCCCAGCTTATTTGGCTACAAAACCACTTTCCATTTCCACTCCCCAGATCCACTTTGAGGATCGGCAAGTTACGGTGGCCTGGTTCCATCATTAGTATCTCCCTGCCTCCAATCAGAAGCTCGAGCAAGCTCTTCTCTCTGTTTATGCTTAGCAGAAACCCAGAAAACAAATGCCTTTTCAACACTACCCACAGTTCATCTGGCAAAGCAAAATCTTTCCCAAATACATGTCCCCAAAGAGAGAAGGAATTATAAAAGGTGCCTCAGGGAATATTACCCCGCCGGCCGGGGGCAGAAGGCCACGGAGCCTGGCGGCCGGGTTGTAAGGAAACCGTATCATTTCCATCGTGTCTTCAAAGATGTTGAAAATAGCTATGAACTTCCAGAGGGTTCTGCGGGTTCGGCTGCTGTATCAGGGATTTATATTTTAGGGAAAATTGACTGATAGACCAGCTTTGCCCTGCAAGCCCCAGGGGAAAAAATCGGTTGATCCGTGCATTGTGGTCACAAATCTTCTGGCCATAACATGTCGTATATCCCGAGATGTACACGGTGTAATCGTCAGGACGCGGTGTTCCAGCAGTTCTGTCTCCTCTCAGGATCTTCCCGCGTCGAACGAACCCTCATCTTATTTCCGAGATGTGATGGCGGTCGTGCCTCCAAAGCTCGGGGAGATTCACAGAGGCTGAACACTATCTAGGCAGAAACCAAGGCTGAAAAGGGAGGGGGGCGGCAAGGCTGAATTCAGGCCTTGGAACAAAGTTGCTGCTTTGAAGAAAGTCAACAAGAACGCAGCGCGTGTGTGTATGTGTGTGTGTTCGAGTGTGTGTGTATGTGTGTGTGTGTGTGTCCTTTCCGGCGTGTGCACACAGCCTGTTAGAGGCGTGTGGTGCTGTCTTCAGATCCTGTGGGTAAATCAAAGGAAGAGCCTTGTTCGACCAGACGAATGTAGCCTTGAACTCAGCCCCACTCCTACAGACGGCGCGACCTTGGGCCTCCGTGTCCATGTCTAGGCGATCCTGGTAATACTCTCTTTCTCTGCAGGTTGCTGTGAAGATTAAATGGCCAGTTGCTTGTGGAAGTTCTTAGCATGGGCCCTCGCTCATTTTAGTCCCTTTCATTTCATACGATCCGTTCAGGACCTACGACGGGCTAGGCCCTCCACCAGACCCGGGGCCGTGGGGATGAGCGGCACAGAAACGGCCCCCGACTTTACAAAATTTGCAGTGTCATGGAAGAGCGATATAAAAAAAATCACAAATTGTGAGAAGTGCAAAGGCGGCTTTCACAAACAGAGTACAAGGAGAGAAGGTCACAGAGGAGCTGATTCAGGCGGGGGCTCTGGGAAGCCTCTCCGGGGAAGTGGAGGCTCCCCCCGCATCTGAAGGGTCAGCGGAAACTAAACATGAAAGGTGGTGATGAATAGCTACCCAGTCAAGGGAACAGTGGGTGCCTAGGTTGTGGGTCAGGAAGCTGCTGGAATGTTCCAGAACCTGAAAAAGGCTATATAGCTGTAGAGCTTTCTCCAAAGGAGTGAACAACTTGTTTCCACTCCTTAGCCTGGGGTCGGTGCTCAAGTGAACGTTATTTTTCCTCCTGGTATAACACGGAATAACTCTCAGTTGTAACCTCGGAATAATTCATGCCCATTGCCACTAAAATCAACAGCACCAGCTTCGTAAAGGCCCCGGGACGGACTGGAAAAGTCAGTTCAGCCCTCGCGAACGTGGCTGAGTCTGTGCTAAGGCGGCTCGGGCCCTGGTCTCCTCCACGCAGCACCCTCTGCTCCCCTCTGCCCCCCAGCAGGACGGGGCACTCCGCTCCTCACCCACGAGCCTGTTTTCACCCCCTACTTCCCCCGGCCTCCCCTGCCTCCAACCTATCGTCTAACACCCAACTCCAGACACCTTCTCCTTCCACCTCCCCTGGCCCGGTTTCTTCCCATCTCTACCCGGCAAACTCACCTCTCGGGTTCCAGGTCCAACGTCACCTCAAGAGGGCTCCCCTTGGCCATCCCAGCTCTTAGAGACTGCGTGTCTGTGTCCCCCCGAGGTGCAATGCTATGGTACTGGGAGGTGGGGCCTTTGGGGGGTGAGTAGGTGATGCGGGTACAGTTCTCCATGACGGGATTAGCTGTTTCCCAACACACATCCCCTCCGGCCTTGTGAGGACGCAGCAAGAGGCTGTCCATCCACAGCCGGGCCCAGGGCTCGCGCCAGAACCCAAACACGCTGGCTCCCCGATCTCAGACTCCGGTCTCCAGAACTGCAGGACACAACGGCATGTGGCTGAAGCCACCCAGGCAGTGGGATTCTGTTACGGTGGCGGAACCGACTGAGATGGCAGCTAACTTAGGGCTCCCCGTTTCACTCTCTCCAAAAGCGCTGCCTCGTTTTCCTGGTAGATGGCGTCACAATTGAGCTGAGCGGTAGGCCACCCCACCGGTTTCCCAAGAACGGCTCGGTGGCATTCACACAAAGGCCATCTTCTCCGGTTGAGGGAGAAGCGTTTTGCCTGACTCGTTCCTTCAGGAGCCATGGAAGAGACACAGCGCTCCCTCCCCGGAAACGTCGGGGGCCTCTGACCAAAAGCATTCTCTAAGAAAATAATATGCACGTGCTGGACTCGCTTTTGCTTCCAGTTCCGCCGCTATCTCACCCTTGCCCAGGGCCCCGTTGAAACCTTCTCGGCAGATAGAGGCCTTCAGCTGATGTGGCGGAGTCTGTAATAAAGGACCTTCTTTGCCGGAGGCGGAGCTCAGGCCTGACCATTCCCCAAAACACGGCCCAGGAAGGGCTAGCGTCGGGGAACCTTTACGCCAAATCTCGAGCACCCCAAAAAAATTCTCCTTGCTTTCCCTGAGGGCGTCTTATCCCTAAGGCTCTTTCTTACATCTTCAAGAAGATTCTACCAGACACATTTCCATCAAGGAAGCTTGCTTTCTTTGACTCTGCTGCTCCCTTTGGCTACAACACAGGACCGTGTGGAAGAATTTTCGTCCTTCTTTTAAGCTTCACCCCCGAATTCCCCACGGATGTAACGAGGAACACCAGCTCCCGTCACCATCATTCCATCATTCCATTGTTTGTATTTACTGAGCCACTACTATGTGCTAGGCCTCAGGGAGAAGAGTATGAGGAAGAAAGAATGCGGCCCCCGCCTCCCAGAGCTCCCCTCCTGATGGAGGAGACAGGTAATGTAAATGACAGTCCTGATCCAGTAGGACAAGTGCAGTGACGGAGAGACACACTACATGCGATGGAACCCCAAAGGAAGGAGGGACTCATTCTGCTCCTGGGGTTGGGGAGACTTCCCAAGGGGGCAGCTGCGAAGCTGAACCCCGAAGGCTACGCATCGGATGGAGAGAAGAAACGTACTCCAGGCACAGAGGACAGCATTCAGGGGTCAGGTCCAGACAAGGTCAGAAGTCCCAGAAGGTCGCACAGTGGGCACGTGGCCAACAGCAGGGGAGACGAGCCGAGGAACGGTAGGACCGCACTGAGTTGAGCCGCACGTCTTGTGAAAGTGTTTGGAGTTCCTCTACAGGCAGAGGGGTCACGGGCGGCTTGTAAAGAGCAGACGGTTGTTCTGGAAAGATCGACGTCTCTGAGACAGGGCTTAAAGGAGGGGTGTCAAAGAGGAAGAGGTTGAAATTGCCTGACCGTCTTAGGACACTGCGATGGTTAATTTTTTGTGTCAACTTGGCCGGGCCACGGGGCCCAGATATCCCGTCAAACGTTTTTCTGGATGTTTCTGCCAGGGTGTGTGTTGGATGAGATTAACATTCAAATATATGGTGGACTTTGAGTAAAGTAGATTATCTCCCATAATCTGGGAGGGCTTTGTCTAATCATTTGAAGACCTGAACGGAACAAACACTGACCTCCCCTGAGCAAGAGCGGATTCTGCCCCCAGATGGCCTTCAGACGCGATCGGCAACGGCAACGTTAGTTATTTCCTGCATCTCCAGTCATTTCCTGCAGATTTTGGACTTGCCGGACCTCCGTAACCCCATGAGCCAATTCCTTAAAATGCATACATCCGTACACGTCCCCTAATCTATCCGTTCCCTTTCTCGGGGAGCCTGACTCATGCAGTCACATTCTTTCCAAATATACTTCAAACAACGCCTGTGGCTCGGGGAAGATGTGTGGAAAGGAAT
This sequence comes from Paradoxurus hermaphroditus, assembly GCA_004024585.1. NCBI lineage: Eukaryota > Metazoa > Chordata > Mammalia > Carnivora > Viverridae > Paradoxurus > Paradoxurus hermaphroditus. The sequence continues at coordinate 11,705 of PITB01029905.1, forward strand.
TTCTACCCATTGCTATTTTCTCCTCCACCCCGCGAGAGTATCGAGGCTGAGCCTTCATCGTTTTTCTCTGCCTCCAAGACTTAATACAGGCCTGACTCAAAGCGAGCTCTTACGAACTTTTTAGAAACCATAACCCCATGACGAAATGACAGTGTTTTCCAAAGCATGGCGCCTCCCGCTGGTGGTGAGGTGATTTGGGGGGCGCACACCTTTCAACAGTTACGTGTGAGAGAGGGTCTCTCGCCCAACACCCCCTTGCCCAAACTCTCCATGTCCTCCATCGTGTTGGTTGAGCGCTGTCTGCATCGCCGCGGATACGGGCTTTCTCGCCCGACCATGGACCCCTGCTTGTTCACCAAGAGACACGTAGGTCTGTTCCCGTGAGCGGACCCCGAGCTCTGAGCCAGGACTCCTGATCTTTTCTTCTCTTTCTTTCTCTCACATGCCGGTCGGCTCTACTCTGACGGTTGCCACGTCCTCAAAGTCAAAGAGGTCACCCTTTCTGTGATGTCACTGTCAGGCCAAAGAACCCAAGTCCTCATCCTCTTGGACCTCGGGAGAGCCAGCCCCCTCCCAAACGTTTCTGAGGGCTCCCCGGGCACAACTGCCACTCATTCTCACCCAGAGTATCTTCCCGGCTCCTCCCCTCGGCCCCGGGAATATGGCGGCTCCTTCTCCCAGATGGGGAGAAACCAGTCCCTCCTTTCCCGGAGTTGAGTGCTGAGTCCTTCGCAGTTCACTCGGTTTGAGGCTGTTACAGACAGATCCCAGAGCAAAACAAGAGAGCCGGTATCTGAGATTTCTTCACGAGCACACAGACACAAAGCAGTACCTGGTTCAAAAGCGCAGCTTCCTCGTGCTCCAGTTTCTCATCCCAAAAAGGAACCGTTTCCTTCAGGTCCTCATCTATCTTTCTAGAGAGAGTCTGTGGATGGGCAAGCATAGATTTTTTTTTCCAGAAAGTAAACATTGAAGTTTCAAGGTTATAAACTCGGGCTCTGAAGCCCGGCCGGTCGAGAGCACGGTTGCGCCCGTCTGTGGTCCAGCCTGCTGCCTCGGCCCGCTGTCCTCTCCCGCTCGGCCCCAAGCCCTCTCTCCTGCTCCCCGCCTTACAGGGCCACTCGGCTCCCGGCTGCCTGACCTCAGCTCCCACCTGCTCCCAAAGCCAGTTAACATCCACCGCTGCCTCTTCCTCCCCAGAGCGGGCTTGTCTCACCTGCGACCCCCAAACGCCCATGACGATGTTATCCCCACCTGGGGCAGAGCTGGCCGCAGACGAATCATGTCCCCGTCCCTCAAGCAGAGGCTGCAGAGGCAGCAGCGGGCGGGAGAGTCGGGTTGGGTTTGTCCCCACTGCACGGCGGTCTTGGGTCGGACAAGCTGGCTTCAGCACATGCTGCCCGGCTGTCTCCACCACCTCCCCAGTATGTGTGTCAGGGGACATCGGCTGAGTGCCAAGGATGCTCGTGGCCTCCAGGGATCCCCGTACGTGGACATAAGTAGCCCCACTTTGCGGATGAGGAAATTCGGCCCTGAAAGATGGGCCCGCCTCCGCCTCCGGGAGTCCTGCCCTGCCACTGATCCACGGCCAGCCCCGCCTCCGCCCCTGCCCGCCCCTGGGACAGACCTCACCAGGCCATCGCAGCGCTTTCCTAAACTCGGCTGCAAAGCGTGCAGATGGATCGAATGGTGCAGATAAGAAGAGGGGAAGAGCCGACGTCGGAGGGAGGGGCATCAGGGTGCCCTGAGCTTCCAGCGGCCACGCACGCGGGCGGGTACAGCTCATCGGTGTTGTCACTGCCCCGCCAGGTCCCAGCCCGCCTGGCCACTCTCACCTCCGGTCGTGCACACCTGTCCCTCTTTATCCCCAGCAGTGGGCTGTCGGTGTCTGCTGGGGGACCCCCGCACGTCACTCTGCAAGCCCGGGCCACCCCGCCAGCCTCCGCGCCTTGTCGGCGTTCATTCTTCTGTCCCCCACCACTTGCCTCTCCTCCACCTGATACCACCAGCCCTCTTGGACATCAGACTTCCAAAACGCAGCTTAAGCCACCTCGTCTGCCACTCGCCATCCCTCCGCCCTGCCCCGTGCCCACCCACCCAGCTGGGTCAGGAGGTCGCGGTCTAAGGGGGGGGGCGGTCTCCCATTGCCGAGCCGCCAGGAAGGCTGGCACAATGGAAGAAAGTCTTATTTCAAGTCTAATATATGCAAATCGTAATCTAATCTCATCATCTCGTAGTTTGTAGAGCATGACAAGAGGAAGAGAACAATGATAATTGTAATTAATTATGAGGGAAATTGAAGAGGTTTTTGAATATGGAGTTCTGCTGATATTCTGGAGGCAGCTTTTCTGAGATTCATCACATTTAAATGCAAGAGGGTGCCCCGGACATTATGGAGGGTGAATGCCCTGCTCATTTTTGTTATTGCCAGCAGTACCTTAGGCTTGCCAGTACCCAGGTTTGTAATCCAATTTTCCTTCAGCCGTCCCAGTCAATAAGTACAGTAATGACTCCCCTTGCCCCGGCTCATTGCCACCATGGCTGGCGTACCCCAAGTCGTCCCAGAAGGCCCCAGAGGATCCTCACCGGCCAGCACAGTCTGCTGCTGGGGATAGATACCCCAAACTCGCCTTGGGTCACTGGCCACAAGAATGCAGAGCAAAGTGAAGAACGGCGCCCTTACCCCACCACCGCGCATGCGTTCTCTTGCCGGCATCCAGATGAGCTTCCGGGCAGCTGGTCTACCCAACAGCCTCGCTCCCCTCTGATGGCTAAGACTTGGTTACTGAGCAACCACTTCAGCCAGCCCTGACACCTTCCTCCCTGGACTCCCCCAGCCTCTCGATAAACGCGTTGCCACCAGGCAGGTCCCACCATTTCACCTGAAAGGCCACAGGGGGACCAGGACTCCCACCGAATTTAACTCCTATCGAACATTACCCTTAATAAGGTTTCACTAAAGGAGCACCTGCTCTCCGCCGGCCAGCTCGGCCCTGGGAGTCACGGTGTCACCCACATTTCACAGAACGAGGCTCAAGAAACAACAGGTGGCTGATGCAGAACCTCGCGGCCCATGGAGGCAGAGGCCGGCCCCTTCCAACCCGCCTTCCCGCCTTCCGAGTCCCTGGAAATTGGGCCCCCGAAAGGCACAAATTATTCTCTAGTTTCTGAGGCGTAAAATTTGCAAAGGAGCCTGCAAGGTAGTGGAACAGTGGAATTTGCATTGCAAATGCGGACTCCTGTTGGGATCTGAGGCTTTGGGGATGGAGCTAGGTACCTGTATCAACTCCCCTTGTGACCGGAATATTGATTTCTCATTATTCCGGGATAGCAGCCCTCCTCCACGGGGGCTTTGCATTCAGCAGTCCAGAAAGTTTTCTGAACGACGCCTGGCTGGGCCAGACCTCACGCTGAGCACTTATGTCAGAGACGCGAACCGGCCAGGATTCTACTTTTGAAGATCCCGTAATCATAGACTCAGAGCCACTCACCGATAGAAATAAGGACAGCAGGGGCCGCCCGCTGAAAGTTTCAACATTCCAGGTACCGTGCCTGAATCTTCCACGCATGATCTGCTTTGACTTTCACAACCTGGCAAGGAGGTTCTGTTCCCTTCCAGTTTGTGGACAGGAAACTAACCGAGACAGGGGCGACCACCTGCCCAAAGTCACACGGTCAACAAGGGGCGGATCTGGAAGCCTAACCCCAGCGCATCTGACTTCAAAATCCATACCGGCAACCGCTCCTCATGCCTAATCATAAAACCGTGTGCCCAGTGCTGCCCCGGAGGGGTGTACGGCGTCCACGGAGGCCCTGAGTACCGGAGGAAGTAAGTCAACAGAAGACATGAAACAGAGGAGAAGGAAGCAGGGACCATCAGGAAGGGCTTCCTAGAAGTAGTTGTATTTGAGCTCGATGTAGTAGAAGCCTGGCAAGTTTTCCAGGGGGACAAGAAGTCAGGCTAGCGTTCTAGGCACTCGAAACAAGATGAGTAATGACAGAGCTTTGGGGTGCATGGCATATCGGAGGGGAGACAAGCGGTTTTCAGTGAACGGAGTGCAGGGGAATGGGGAGGGGTTATTCGCTACAGGCGAAGCTGACAAAGAAGGCCGAGCAGGAGGGCCTTGAAGGCCGCACCCACAGGGCTAGACTTGGTCCTGGGAGGACTGGGGAGCCATTGAATGATATAAAACACAGGGTTGATCTGATGAGGCTGCATTTCACTCTGGGATGTGTAGACGGCGGCTTGATACAGCAAACAGGCGACAAGCTCTGAGGACAATGAGGGTCGGGAGATGCGGTCCAACATCTCGTGACTCCTAACTGTTGAACGGAAGTACTCTTTTTAAATCACATGCATCCCTTTCTCGGTTGAAGTATGACCCGGTCAGAAAGACCCAAAATAACCTCCCCCACAGAAACATCATTTTGATGTTCTAAGAAAACGATTCCCCAGAAAGTCCAGCTCCCTTTTTCTGAAGCCGATATTCGAGGCTCAGAAGGGACCGTGGTGCCGCGGCGACCCTACGGCAAAGCCAGGCTTAGCCACCGCAGCCCGGGAAGGCGGGACCCTTTTGGCTCTGGGAAGTCCCGATAACAGCACAAGCCCATCGGAGTCCTGGGGATACGGGAAATATAATCGCATCAGAGGTCCAGAGGCCCCAGTTGCATTTTCCTTGCTCACTTTTCAAAGCCCGAGATTATGGCTCTGGGTCCCGGAGGCTGCCAGAACAGTCTGTCTGTTGTATTTTCGTTTTAAAACGGTAGGAATTTGGCATCCCGCTGATACGCCAAGAAAACACTGGCTTCTCAGACAGATTTTTTTTTATTCCAATTCTTATCCTAGGACTAAAATATCTTCAGAAGGCAGAGGGAAAATCAAAAGAAAAAATATATATATATATTCTTTATAACCTGCCCAACCTAAAAGGATTATTTACACATGCAAATTTCTTCCACCCCGTGCCACCTGCAGATGTATTTCTTATAAAGTTGTCATTTTTTAGAAGGCATAACATCTTGGGAGGAAAAAAAGTGTCTGCCTCCTACATCGTTCCTGGCAGGGAATTTCCTTAGGGAACATGTCATGAGGGCAAAACAAACAAACAAACAATTTAAAAACGTGAGCTTTGGAAGCCGCCAAGATCCCAGTTCTGCTTCTCACCAGCAGCAGGAGCTGGGGAATGCGAGTTCGCATCCGGGCTTTCTCCTCTGCAGAAAGAGCGTTAAGGAAGGTCTCTGCCCCGTCGGATGCCTGGATGGCCTGAGGAAGAGATCGGATGATGCCCGCGAGGTCCCTCGCACAGAGCCTGGCATAGGGTGAGTGTCTGTCAAATGCCCGCTAGTGTCACCGCGGCCTTTATTATTATTACCGAAATACTAATTTTTTATTTTATTATAAACGTAATTATCTCAGGGAGCCTGCGTGGCTCCATCGGTTGAGCGTCAGACTCTTGATTTCGGTTCAGGTCATGATCTCACGGTCCGTGAGATGGAGCCCCGCGTGAGGCTCTGTGCTGACTGTGTGGAGGAGCCTCTATGGGGTTCTCTGTCTCCCTCTCTCTCTCTGCTGTTCCCTCCCCCACCTCTCTCTCTCTCTCTCTCTCTCATAAATAAATAAATAAATAAATAAATAAATAAATAAATATTCGATTAAAAAAAGTAGGGGCGCCCGGGTGGCTCAGTCGGTTAAGTGTCCGACTTCGGCTTGGGTCATGATCTCATGGTTCGTGGGTTCGAGCCCCGCATCAGGCTCTGTGCTGACGGCTCAGAGCCTGGAGCC
>PITB01029906.1:0-11379 GCA_004024585.1 Paradoxurus hermaphroditus
GGATGCCCATTTTCTTGCTCCTTTGCCAACAGCGGGTATGATTATTAACTTTTTTTTTTCCTGCCAGTTTGTATCATGCTTCTCCGATGGTTCGTAAGGGACAGCCCTCCTGTGGGCGGGCCGCGTGCATCTGCTCTTGTGTCGCCTGACCGGCTTCTGTCCCCAACTTTCTATTGAGGGCGCATCTTTTTCTTATTGGCTTAGAAAGTTTTTTTGTTTTTTTTTAATGCTTATTTATTTTTGAGACAGAGACAGAGTGTGAGTGGGGGAGGGGTGGAGAGAGAGTAGATACAGAATCCGAAGCAGGCTCCAGGCTCCGAGCTGTCAGCACAGAGCCCGACACGGGGCTCGAACTCACCAACCACAAGATCATGACCTGAGCTGAAGCTGCAGCCGCAGCCGCAGCCGGACGCTTAACTGACGGAGCTCGCTCTCTCTCTCCCCAATAAATAAACATAAAAAAGAAAAAAAATAGGAATGAGATATTTTTCATTTTCTTTTGTACGAACCTTCAGCATCTCCTTCGGACGGGCGACATTCCACGCGCTCAGCGGCGTTCGCGTGGGAGGGGTCTCCGTGTTGGACGCCGGGCGTCTGGGCCGTAGCTGCAGCACGGGAGGGGACAACAGCTCGGGCGGAGCAAAGCCTACGAGAGCGAACCAGAGGAGAGTCAGGGGAGAAGGTGGCTCGGAGAGAGGGCAGGGGCTGGGGGCGCGGGACGGGGTCCAGGGTTCAGCCTCGAGGTCTCTTCAGGGAGCGAGATCCAACGGCCTAGGGGGTCCCTGGAAGAGCAGGGGGTCTAAGAGGTTTCAGATTTCTGGCAGGAGCCAGAGTACAGGAGAAGCCATTTGCCCCAGGAGAGAAGATCCTTTTTTTTGGGGGGGGGGTGAGAGGTTATGTTTCTGGCCCTGATGAATTTGGGGGACCCCCAAATGGACACGCCCCATAGCGCACCAGATTAGTAGGCTAAGACTCAGAAGGGACTGGGCTGGAGCCGTCGATCCGGCCGGGAAGGTCACCCACGCCCCAGACGCAGAAGCGTAGGGAATATTGGACCCAGCCTCTGCCTACCACACGCACGTCATTTGTGTTCCCCGAGGGCTTTCTGGAAGAACTACTGAGCAAGCTTCTGGGGTCACTCTCCCAGGCGAGCTTATAAACCAAGACGAGGGATTCTCTGGGGAAAGGCAGGGGGAGCTGGGTCGAGATGCAGATTCTCGGGCCACGCCCCCACCGCGCTCGGCACCGCCCCGTCCGGATGGCAGCTGGGTGGTCAGTACCCTCGGGCAGGTGACTCGGGCAGGCGCTTTCGCGGGGCTACCTGCCCATGAGCAAAACGACTCGATCGAATGTTTGTCTTCTTCGAAAGCAACGGGTTTCACCGCAGAAAACAATCTGCATAAAATACAGAGGGAGTTTCTGAGTTCAGTAGTGGCGATGGTCGCGCAACCCAGCGAACAGCCCCAAACCCCAGACCCGCGCGCACTTTGGAATAGTGGATTTTATGTGATGTCAATTACGTCCCAATTCCTCTTTTATTTTTAGCGAGAGCAGGAGCGGGGGAGAGGGGCAGAGAGAGAGTGAGAGAGAGAGAGAGTCCTAAGCAGGCTCCATGCTCAGCGTGGAGCCCACCGGGGCACTCCTTCGACCCTGGGATCCTGACCTTTGCTGAAGTCGCGAGTTGGCCGCTCAACCGACTGAGCCCCCCAGGCGCCCCCAATTTTTTTAAATACAAGGGAGAATACAGAAGAGAGCAGAAAATAAAGCAACTTGCAACCCCACCTCCGGTGGTAACAACTGATAGAACACGTCTGGAGGTGTAGCCTTCAGACTGCTTTTCCCGGGTGTCTGTAATGAATTCGATTACTTTAGACACACTGGGTTACAACCCTCAGGGAGCCGCCCTCGACACCCCCCCCCCACCCAGGGACCCATCGGTGTTTCTGAGAACTCAGTCCTCATGCTCCCCTTGCCTACGCTCCCTCCTTCGTGACCGTTTCCTGCCGCACAGCTCTTAATTCCATCGGTCCCCCGACGACTCCCCAGGGCATCCCCACAGCCTCCGTGACCCTGAACTCCAGGTGCCGGCATCACCTGTTTCCTCGGCATCTCCTCCAACGCGCGTCCACGCTTCGCACGGCGGGAGCCGGACGCCTGCTCTGGCCGCCTCCGCACCTGTCCGCTCCCCACCTGAGCAAGGGACAGCCTGTTCTAACATTAGCTACTCTGGTCCAAACCCTTGGCACTGACCTGGCCTCCCAGCTCTTTGTCCCCCACCCCCACCCGGTCCGTTAGGCGGTCTTGGTGCCTCCACTTTCAAAATAGAACCTGAGTCTTAACTAGTCTGCCCCACGTCCTCGCCTGCCTCGCTGGACTGGCCACCGCCACCCTGGCTGGCCATGCAGCACCCAACCCCCTGTGGGTCTGGCCTCTGCCCGTGCCTGCCAGGAATCGGGAGCAGCAGCCGAGGTGAAACATCAACCCGCCTGGAGTCTGACTCCCCTCCGACCTCCCCCTGACTCTCTAAGCCCCACCTCGCTCATCACCTCCTCCTTGCCTCTTCCTCCCACGCTGTCCACCCCCAGGCCCCCAGCACCTGCTCATCGCTGAGGTTTGCTGAGTGACCACTGCAAAGTCAGGCGCCTCCTGGGGGGGGGGTTGGAGACACAACTACAGATAAAACAAGAACGCTGCCCCCAGGGGCCTCACACTACAGGGGAGGGGACACACGAGAAAGAAAAGAAACACAACCAGTAACACGGCCTCCGATGGTTGCTAAGGCGTAAAAGGATAAAGGCTGTTAGGGGACAGGAAGGGTCCCAACATGTTGCCATTGTAGATGGGGTGGCCAGAGACGGCCACGTGGACCCTCTTCTTTTGGCCTCTGTCCATCCAGGTGGGGCCCTGGCCACGGGCCTCAGCCTCAGCTCCCACCTGGAGTACCCCTCTGCACGGAGGCTGGAGAAATCCGACCCTGTCACCCTTCTGCTTAAAGCCCAGAGGCCCAACTCTGGGGAGAGGTCGGGCCTGACCCCACCGGCCCTGGGCCTCCTCTCGGGCATCAGACGGTACCTGCCTGCGCCTGGGGTGCTCTGAGCGGAGCGCTCCCTGGGGTGCAGGCCTCCCCTCCTCCAGGTTTCCTGGGCCTGGAACGCAGTCCCAACCCCCACCTCCCTCCCTCCCCCCGCCTTGGAGGTCACCTTCCCCCAGGCCGCGGGAGGTATCCCCCATCAGACATGTGACATCCCGCAGTGCTCCCCCCCCCGCCCCCACCCCATGAGGGCGGGGGCCGCGCCCGTCCCATTCAACGGCGCGTCCCCAGCGCCCGACAAATCCGCGTCGAATGAATGAGTTTCGCGGCGCAGAGACTTGGCCTCATTCACGTCAGATCTTCCGGGCCCTCCCCGCCGCCCCCCCCCGCGCTCCCCTCCCCACGCCCTGCTGCGCCGCGGGGGGCCGGAGCGCGGGGCGCCGCGGCCAGGGCGGGGGGGGGGCCGGGGTGACCGCCCCCTCCCGCCCCGCGCGGGCCCGGCGAGGCCGGGGGCGCCCCGTCGGCCGGCGGGCTCCGCGGGCGCAGGCCCGGCCGGGCGGGTGCGGGGCGGGAGGTGGCGCCGGGCGCTGAGTGGCGGCTCCGGGTCCACCCCTGGCGCGCCGGTGCGAGAGCGGGAGGCGGGAGGCGGGGAGCGCAGGGGCGGCGGCGAGAGGGAGCGCAGCAGCGAGCATGTGCCGCGGAGCCCAGTAACCAGGGACGACCGCGGCCACCCCGCGGCCGCGTCGGCGCCCAGCCCAGCGCAGCTCCGCGCCGCGGCGCCCGGAGAGGGCGGCGGCCGGACGGCCCGGGCCTGCGAGCGGCCGCCCCGCGCCCCCGGCCCCGCGCCGCGCCCAGGGTTGGGGGGTGGGGGGCGCCGAGGCGCCGCCAGCCGCGCAGCGCCGCGCGCCCGGGAGCCCCGCGCGGGCCCGGCGCAGACAAAGGCGCGGCCCCGGCCCCGGCCCGGGCCCCGCCGGCCCTCCGCGCGTCCCCGCTCGCCGCCCGCCGCCCGCCCCGGCCCGCGCCGGCCGAGCCGCTCCCGCCCGGCGCCCCGACGGGGTCCGGCCGGGGGGCGGGGGGCCGCGGCCGCCGAGGATGGGGAAATCCAACAGCAAGTTGAAGCCCGAAGTTGTGGAGGAGCTGACCAGGAAGACCTACTGTGAGTGCGCGCGCTCGGACCCCCGCCCCGCGCCCCGCGGCGCCGCCTCCGCCCCCTCGCGCCCCTCCCCCTCCCCCCTCTCCTCTCCCGCGACCCCTCGGCCCTCCTCCGGGCGCGCCCGCCGCACCCCTCCCCCGGCCACTCCCCGCCCGGCCTCGGCGCGGGGATCCCCCCCCTCCCCGCAGCCCCCGGCCCCACACCTGGCCCTATTGTTCTAGGGCACCCCTCCCCCCCACCCCCACGCTCACCCTCACGCCCCGCGCCCGGGACTGGGGCCGCCTGTCGGCGCGCGCGGGGCCACCCCCGGGCCGGGAGGGCCGGCCTCAGCGCCCCCCGCGGCCCCCTCGCCGCAGAGCGGTCCGAAAGAGCCGGGGTGTGCCGGGGCGAGGGGCGGTGGTCGGGGGGGGGGGAAGGGGGGTTCCCGGCTGTGCGGAGCCGACTGGCGCGAGCGCAGCGGGGTGGGTGATTCATGCATCACGATGCCGCCGCTGCTGCCGCCGCTGCCGCTGCGAGGTTGGCCTGTCGCCCCCTCCTTGGCCCCGATCGTGTGTGTTGGGGTGGGAGGGGGGCGAGACTTGTCAGAGAGCTCGAGGCGGCGGCGGCGCGGGGTCCTGGGCGCCCTGTCGGCTGCAGGATTTACAGGGCGACTTCTCCCCTGGCCCTGATCCCACCTCCGCCTTTTTTGTTCCTTGTCTGCCACACCAGGAGATGGGTTCATGCGGCGGGAGGGTGGGGAGGTGACCCGGGCGATCTCAACAGGTAACCATTGTGGGGCATCCCCCAGACCCTCCTGTCTGCCAGTTTCGGACTCCTCTGGAGCTGTCTCGGCGGGGGCTCTCGACTTGACCCAACTTCACAACCGCCGGCTACCTTGGGATCTTCGCTTTCTCCATTACAGACTTCTCCCTTCTCTGCAGCCTCTCGGGGAGACACCCCAGCTTGCCAGGGGTTAATGGCGCTGGGAGCTGACCGCTTACTCTTTCATTTTTGGGGGCCCGGGGAGAAGCACCGAGACGTGGTCTGGAAGGGCTGCTGCCTGGGCATCGGACTTGAAAGAGGGGGCCCTGGCCCTGGGTATGGGTTGCAATGCAGAGCCCGGACCTGGGCAGCAGCGAGGGGCTAGCCCCCTCCCCGCTCTTCTGGGAGGCCCCAGATTGACTGCCAGCCTCCTGCGTCGATGGAGGCCTGGGAGGCAGCTTCTGGTGGTGCATTGCACAACCTCTGCCCCCCTCCCCCCTCCATCCGTCTTCTGGGCACGTTTGCAGGTCTGGCCGAGCCCACGCTTCAGCTCCGTGCCCCTCGCCCCCTTGTGCTTGGAACAAAGGGGGCCTTCCTGAGTGGGCGCTGGTCTGCTGGGGGGCACTGGGCCTTCTCCAGTGGAATTCTCCAGCGAAGAGCTCACATCCTCGTAGCTTCTCCTTGCAGCGTGGGGGCTCCGAGGATCGAGGCTCAGTCGCTTCCTGCTCTTGCCCTCTTTCCTGGGGTGGGGCGGGGAGGGGGGGCTTCCCGGTTTGGCTCCTGTTTTGTGAGCCTGGCTCTGTGCAGATGCGGGCCAGGGCGGTCCGCCGGCAGGCGGCAGGCGGGCCTTCCCAGGTTCCCGTGCCCCGGGAGGCAGAGGGCACCACAGGCTCTGCCAGGAGTTGGGGGCTCGGGCTGCACCAGGGCGGCCCCGTCGTGGTGGAGCCCGGGAGCCACCTGTATGTGAGCTGAATGAAGCCAGGTCGCTTGCTACGGAGCATGTGACATCCCCAGGTCACAGGCTCCTCAGCCACCCGACGCACGGTGGGCCCTGCTACCAGCCTCCTTTACCGATAAGGAAACTCGGGCTCAGTGAGAAGTCGTGTGCCTCAGATCCGAGGCCAGTCACCGGGTGGTGGCGGGACTCCAACTCCCATTCCGTCTCCAAAGTTCTGCCCCTCGAAAGACCTCACGACTCAGGCCGAGGCGTCCGGAGGGGACCGGAGGGGTTTTTCTTCTGTGTGTCCCTGCCAGGGTTGCTGCTGGTGGATTGTGGAGGGGAAGGGGGCGGGGTGGTCCTTTTGTCCCCCCCCCCCATCTCTCTGGGGACCCGCGTCAACTTTGGGAGAAGTTGAGTCAACAAGGCTCTGTTAGGAAGGGGCCCGGTGCTGCCGGGCTGGCCTGGGCTATTTTTAAAGGCCTTTGGGGACGTGGAACAGTTTTGATCGGAGAGAGCGAGCCGCGTACTTGGCTCGGTGGAGCCCTGGTGAGGTGTGGGCCGCGGGGGGTGGCGGTGGGTTCGCTGGCCTCCCGTCCGTCTCGCTGGCCGAGGCTTGGTCGTGCCCGCACTTAGTAGGGCCACAGATACTTGGCTGATGAAAAGCCTCCCAGCGGGAAAAGCAGAGAACCGCCCCCCCCCCCAGTTTGTCCTGAGGCCCCAGCTGAGCTTCCTTCTGTTGGGGACCCGAGCCGTCTGCGCTTTGTTTGGGGGGGTTCTGCGTGTGGGGTCGAGAGAGGAGCCCCGAGCAAGGGCCGTCAGATGTCGGCGTCTCCTGGAGAGCCCGTGACCTCCCAAGGGCCAGGCAGCTTTGCTTTCAGAGTTCTGGGCTGGGGGAGGGCTGGGGGGCGGGGGCAGGGCCTCGCGTCCTGACGGCTGTTCGCCGCGCCGATCTTGGTTCCCAGGAGCCCCAGTTGCAGACTGCCTCCTGGTTCTGGGGGTCCTGGCAGGTGTAAGCATTTCCTGGTGTCCTCGGCCACCTCTGGATACCACAGCTGGCCACGGCGCCGGGAGGGGGCGCCCCGACGTTTGCACCTGAGTCATTGCCGACTGTCCCCCTTGGTGGTGGTTCTCCTGCTCCCTGGGAAGGACCGTCCCGGTGGTCTGTGCGTGCATGCGTGTGTGTGTGTGTGTGTGTGTGTGTGTGAGAGAGAGCCCGAGCAGGCCCGCGAACACAGCTGGAACACTAGCTCACACCCTCCGCCGTTCAGGCTGAACTCTGTAGGGCCTTCTTTCTGCCGCTGCAGATAAGATTTTGTAAATCACCGCACCTCATCATCTGGTCCTCACCCTTCCGGGCACGGCGAGTATCCAAAAGCAGCAGGAGGCTCGACAATGGTGTTGCGGGGGGGCCCGCCCAGAGCGACAGTCCGCCGGCAACCTCGTCTTTCTTTGCGGTCTGGCCCGCTTCCTTCCAGCTCGCTGGTGGGGCCGTCGTCATCCCCGCGTGCCTGGGCTGTGGGACAGGCCAGCCCCTCTCCGCACAGAGCCTCAGTTTCCTCCTCTGCAAAATGGGTATGCTCCTGGGACTTGGCTCCCAAGGGGACGTAAGTCGCCAACAGGATGGTTCCCTTAGAGCCTCACACGTGGCCTGTGGTGTAAGGGGCCTCCTTCATGGGGGACAGCAGCTGTCAGCGAGGCGCGTGGTGAGCAGTCGGTGCTGAGATTTCCAGGACGTGATTCGGCTTCGTCCCGAATCGGTCCTAAATACATCCTGTGGGCCGAGTTCATCTCTCCACGGAGGAGTCCTCCCTCGGCCCCGGACTTGGTGTCTGGCACCCAGGAGGCCTGGAGAGGGGAGGCTGTTCAGTTCTCCCGAGTCTCGGCAGGTCCCTGTGTCCCCGGCAGTGGTCTCCCCACACCCCCACTTGTTAATTCTTGGTCGGCCCGGACCTGCCATTCCCTGAGCGCTCACTCCGTGCTGGGCGCAGACCCTGGAACGCGGAGAGAGAGCTAATTCTCGCCTTCGGATGGAAACCAGCCAGATGGCCCCAAACACCAGGCTTACGGGGCTCGAGTCATTTGCTGTGGTCTGAGCTGCCTTGGTGTAAGGGCTTCCGGGCCCAAGCCAGGCAGCCCCAAGAGGCAGACACCCTGCCTCCCTTTTCCTGTCCCCATGGTGCTCACAGCCCTCCCCGGGGACCCTCTGCTCAGGACCCAGAGCGGGTCACCTGCTCCTCGTCACTCTTGGTCAGCCCGGGCTCTGCCTTGACCTTGCTTGCCAACCTTGAGTCTCTGCAGCCTTTTTCCTGATGCCCAGAATGGTGCCCGCCGCGCGGCAGCTTGTGGAGGGGAGGGGCGTCCGAACGGGAGGGCCGGGGAGCCGGCAGCTAAAGCCTCCGCCGCCCGGAGCAGAGACGGGGACCCTCGTTCACGGTCAGGAGCCTGGGGTTTAGGAGATGCTGGGTGTCACCATGGGTCTCTGGCTTTGGGAACCGTCCCTTCGTGTAAGAGAAGGAATATTCATTCTCTGATGCTCGCTCCCCCCACTCAGCGCTGCTCAACCAGAGGGGGGGGAGGATGTTGCCGTGGGCGGGGGCAGTATCTGGGACCCAGTTTGGGACAAATGAGGGAGCTGGGGTGTGAGGGGCCCCACCGCCAGGCAAGGAGTCAGCCACCCAGGAGAGGGAAGGCCCAGAGGAAGGAAGGCGGCTTCGGTGATCCCTCCGCGTCCTGGGCGCAAGAGGGTAAGACCAAGGAGCCTCGCTCTCTCCCTCCGCCAAAGGTGAGAGACGCGGCAGCAGCAAGAAGAGTCGAGATCAGAGTCCTTGCACCAGGGCGGGCGTCCGGGCAAGAACTCAGCGTCCCGGAGAATGGAGCTGGCTCCTCGGTCGGGCTCTGTGACCTTGAGCCAGTCACTTACCCTCTCTGAGCCGCAGCCGTGCTCAGCCTGTAATAGCTGCTCACGTGACTCCGCGGGTCCGAACGGGAGGAGGCGTTGAGGTCCAGAGTGCGGGGGCCAGAAAGGGAAGGGGGGCTGTGCGGCGGCAGGGTCTTGGGGTGTGGGGGGGCAGGAGGCCTCTGGGTCCTGGCCCCTACCTGTGCTTCTGAGCTTCGGTTTCCTCCGGGGGGATGACGGGCATCGCAGAGGCCCCAGAGCTGGGCGTGGGAAGGGTTTAGCCCCGTACCCGGTTCCGAGGGGACCTTCAAACTTCTGTGGCCCCTTGGGCCGGGGAGACATGTCCTCCGTCTTCTAAAACAGACTCACGTTGAGCGGTCCTGCGGCCTGCCCCCTTGTGCAGAGAGAAGCCAAAGCCGGAGAAGGGCAGGGACTTGCCGGGGGACACAGAGCCCAGGCCTCCTGCGCACACCCGTTCTGGCTCTTTCTGCCCCCTCTCGCTCCTTCCGTCTCCACCTCCCCCAAATCCAGCCCCCCCCCATAGATTCTGGCAGCAGCAGGGGAAAGCCCTTTCTCTTGGCCGCCGCCTTGGGATCGGACCCCGCTTCCTCTGCCGCTCAGGCCCGGCCTCTGCCCCTCTGGGCAGGTGGTGGGTGGAGGGCAGCGCGGCGGGGGTGACGGGCCAGGCTCGCATCCCCCCTCGCCGAGGGCCCCGAAGGTCGTGGGAAGGGATTCGCACCGCCCCGTTTCTGAGATGGGTGGGGGGCCGTGGAAGGAGGCGGTGGAGAAAGTTCGATGTGGGTTTGGAGAGCGTTCTTTTCTCTCGGCCAAGAACGGGTTGGTGGTCATCAGGGCGGGGGGGTGGTCGTGGGGGTGAACTGGGTGTCAGCGGGGACGGCGTGAAGGACAGATTCTGGTATTTATCTAGGAGGGAGACTCAGCTGGACTTGGTACGTAGATTTCATTACCTTGTAAATTTGGGATTACACACTTTCTATTTTCTAACTTTCTTATTTAATTTTTAAAAACATTTTTATGTTTATTTATTTTTGAGAGAGACCCAGAGCGTGAGCGGGGGAAGGGGCAGAGAGAGAGGGAGACACAGAATCCGAAGCAGGCTCCAGGCTCTGAGCCGCCAGCACAGAGCCCGACGCGGGGCTCGAACTCACAGACCGCGAGATCATGACCTGAGCTGAAGTCGGACGCTCAACCGACTGAGCCACCCAGGCGCCCCCCAAAACGTTATTTTTTAGTGGCATACCGTATGAACGGAGCATTTCATCTGATGCCCTCCATTGGACAGTTAGGTTGCTTTCTTAATTTCTTTCTTTCTCTCTTTCTTTCTTTCTCTTTCTCTTTCTCTTTCTCTTTCTTTTCTCTTTTCTTTTCTTTTCTTTTCTTTCTCTTTCTTTTCTTTTCTTTCTTCCTTCTTTTGCCAACAACAGCGCCGTGATGAACATTTTCGTCCCAGATCTTTGTAAGAACAGCTTTGCAGTACATTTTTCCACCCGTCTCTTCTCGAAGGTCAGTTCCCCCAAACGAAGCTGTGGAGGTACAGCCTGGGGACATCTTAAAAGGCTTTTGAGAGAGCGATTGTTAGGTCACTCTCCGGAAGGCGCGTTCCGGTTTGCCCCTGCAGGAAGCCCGGGCTGAGCGCGCGTGTTCCCCTGCCTTCTGGCCAGCACGGCGTCTTACTGCTTTCCTTGAGCATTGCTGATTTTGTGGCGGAGAGAAGAGTGGCTCGCTGCTTCCGGGTTCATTCCTTCGATCACTGTTATTTTTTAAAATATTTATTTCTTTTGGAGAGAGACAGCATGAGCAGGGGAGGGGCAGAGAGACAGAGGGGGACGGAGGATCCGAGGCGGGCTCCGTGCGGACGGCAGGGAGCCCGACGCGGGGCTCGAGCTCACAAACTGTGAGATCACGACCCGAGCCAAAGCCGGGCGCTCCGCCCCCTGAGCCGCCCAGGCAGCCCTGGCTACTGTTCAATAGAATTCTAGAATCTTCGAGCTGGAGGACAGTTCGGGGCCACGTAGTCCAAGGCCCCTGTTTGACAGACGGAAAACCCGAGTCTCAGAGAGGCGAAGTATCTTTCCCAAGGTTCTGTGGCCACACCAGGCAGAAACCCAGGCCGGCCGGCCCTTGTTGGGGGCGCTTCCCGCTGAACCCCGATGGGGTGGCTGTCGGGGCCGAGATGGCGATGTCTTGCTCTTTTCTGATGTGGTTCATCTTGTCCTAAATCCCTCTTACTCTCAGGTAAGGGGAAAACCACCAATTGCAAAGAGCACCCTTTTTTCTGGCATTGTGAGATGAAATGCTTGGCATCCTGGGTGTGGTCTATTTTCCAGGGCAGAGAACCTCTTGGATTAACGTGCCAAGTTTCCAGGTACCTTGAAATCGGGGTCAGATTCCCGGCCGAGGGCAGGACAGCAGCGTGGTGGGGGCTTGCGGGACGGCCCGCTGGCTTCCGGCTGTGACTGTCCCGCCCCCTGGCCCCTCCGAGTTCTGGGTGTCTGTCCGGTGTGCGACCTGGGGATGGAGAGCAGTGCTTTCCCCAACAGGCGGACACAGGGAGCGGCGTGTAGTAGGTGCTCAGTAAATACTGTCATGGGAAAGAG
>PITB01029907.1:0-17474 GCA_004024585.1 Paradoxurus hermaphroditus
TTTTGAATGTTTTTATTTATTTTTGAGAGCAGGAGACACAAAGCATGAGTGGGGGAGGGGCAGAGAGAGAGGGAGACACAGAATCCGAAGCAGGCTCCAGGCTCTGAGCCGTCAGCACAGAGCCCGACGTGGGGCTCGAACTCACGGACCGCGAGATCATGACCTGAGCTGAAGTCGGACGCTTAACCGACTGAGCCACCCAGGCGCCCCTTCTGGACGCTTTTTCTGAGACCATCTCCCACCTAGGCAGGTGATCCCCGCCCCCGCCCTCCCGCCCCGTGCCCTGGGCTTCCCCCTGCCCTCGCGCGTCCCTCACGGCACCAGAATTGCCTGTCACTTGCCCAGTTAAAGCCACAAGACCCAGCCCCACCTTCTGTCTGTCCACACTGTTACACACCCAGTGTCGCGGATGTCCGATCAGCTGTCCCCCGTCCGGCCTCTCACAGCTGGCTGCCTCCCGCCTTCCGGAACCAGTCCCACCGCGCTGCGCCAGGGGCGGGCACACAGTAGGTCTGCAGAGCCGCAGCCCCGGCTGTAAGCGTCCTCGTAGCCGCGTTACTAAGGTAAACAGAGACAGGCGGAATTCGTTCCAAGGAGTTTGGCACTTCCCTTGGCCCAGCTCGGCCGAAAGCGATCGCGTCAACGGGTCACGGAGATAAAAAAGGACAACGGGGTATTTCGCGTTCTTCCCGATTTTCTGAACATCTCAGAAACCCGGCGGGTGTGTCACCCTTTCATCTCAATTCAGACTGGCCACATTTCGAGGGCCCGAGAGCCACACGGGGCGGGCGGTCTCCTGCCTTTGGGCAGGTCTGGAAAGTTTCGCCGACTGCGAGAATGAAGACAGGAGGCAGGACGTTCTCAGCTCAGGGGGGGAAGGCGTCCCTGAGCCCCCAGATCCTGTGGGCTCCACGTTCTTTTTTTTTTTTATTATTTTTTATTTTATTACTCATCTCTCTCTTTTGCTCGGCTGGGCACTTCTCCGTGCGCCGTCTTTCTGTCCTTCACGCCCAGCCCAGCGCTCAGCTGAAAACGAACAGCTTTTCCAGAACTCCCTTCCAATTGCTGGACCGACTCCCCTGTACGGCACCCGGCTAGGACACTTCGAGTGACGGGGCACTCGTCCTCTCCCAAGGCAGTCCGCTCGGTGATTTCTTCCTGCTCCCGGCTAGAACATTCTCTTTACTGCTGACACTGGGTCTCCCGGTCGAAGAGGTGCCGCGTTCTGGTGGCCTGAGTCCTGGGGGCCGAGTGCCGATCCCGGCTCCGTCACGTAGTTGCATGACCCCGAGCCTCAGTTTGCTCATCTGTAAAATGGGGACGCCTGCCACTTTTATACAATGCCTCCTCGCTGTTCAGAAGGACTGTCTGCCGTGAGGGACGCGTGGACACTAAGGTGGTGGCGTCTACCCGCACGTGGCTCCCGAGCACTTGAAATGTGGCTGGTGTGATAGAGGAACCGTCTTTTGGATTGTAGTTGATTACTTAAATTTAACTTTAAATAGCTCTATGTGGCTACGGGCCACCACGTCGGAGAGCACGGCTTCCCGGCATCCCGGGAGGATTGGGTAGCAAGCCCCTCGTGTCGAACAGGACTCCCCCCCACCCCACACACACACACACCTGCCCCCGTGGCTGGTTTCCCTGTCTAGTGTGTCTATAAAGACTGCAGAGGCCCCTCTTGAGTAATCACCAATTCTGATAGTGGGTGTAAGGACGTCATCCGAGGCCGGGAAGGAAGCATCTGAGGGGGTGAGGATGCAGGGGTGGAGGCAAAAACCCCTCAACTCTCAGACGAGCCTACCCTCACGACGTATTGGGAGGCTGTAGGGCTGTTTACCCTGAGACCGATGGAGACGGACAGTTGCCTCCCACCTAGAAATAGCATTGACGTGTGTCTGGGTGGCTAACCCTCAAGTCCCTCGCCATGGTAAGCGGTTTCCATGTACCATCTCATTTCATGTTCACAGCGACCCTACAGTCTCTATGGCATAGAGACCAGTATTGTCTCCAAGGATACGAACGGTGAAACTGGGGCTCAGAGAGGTCATGCGGCCTGCCCAAAGTCACACAGCCGGTGAGCCGCAGAGCTGGGATTCCAACGTTAAGTCTGGCTGACTGCGAAGCCCTTGTTCTTCCTCCGCGGTGTAACGCTATTCTCCGTCCAACCCTCTAAACGTTTCTACAGCTTCTCGGTAACTTAGCCTCGGTCTTGACATTCATCCCACGAGGTCGCGTCGTATCCCTATCTGGCAACGATGAAAACAACAGAGCCGCCGACAGGCTCAACACGCTACCTAATAAAATAGGAGTTTCAGGGCATCTTTAATAAAATTGACTCAGAAATCATCTCGTACAATTTTCTTTTATGTTTAAGAATAAGCCCTCGGTCATATTTTGCTCTGTTCGGATCTAATTTACTTAGAAGGTAATTGTCTCCATCTCCGTGGCTCTGGATGCTTCGCCATAAATACCTCTTCGCGAGGCAAAATGACATTAAGACTTGACTTGGCATCACATGGATTTTGAGCAGAGTTCTGGGCTAGAGACCAGGTCGCTCAGGCTCGTTTCGTTTGCAAGTGACGAAAACCGATTTTGAGCTTTGGAGGAAAAGAAGAGGAAGGGGGAGAATTGATTAGAATATAGAGCATCTGGGGGTGTCTGGGGGGCTGTCAGTGAAGCGTCTGACTTCGGCTCACATCAGGATCTCATGGTTTGAAAGTTCGAGCCCCGTGTCGGGCTCTGTGCTGACGGCTCAGAGCCTGGAGCCTGCTTCGGATTCTGTGTCTCCCTCTCTCTCTGCCCTTCCCCCATCTTGCACTCTGTCTATATCTCTCAAGAATAAATAAAAATTAAAAAAAAAAAAAGAATATAGAGCATCTGGACAGCACAGGGAATCGAGGAAATGCAGAAACCATCTGTCTGGGGAGGTCAGCGGCAGAAAGTCCCTGACTTTTTTGAGTGACAGACTTAGCTCCGAAGACTCCCCGATTGCCCCTGCCAATCCCAGGTCAGAATTCGAAATTCTCAGGAAAGTAAAGCTGATTGGTCCAGCAAGGGTCACGCATTGGCCCCTGAACCAATCAGCGACTGCGGGCGGGCACACTGCCGCAGCGCTGCTGGAGAACCGGCTGCCGGGGTGCGGGGTGCGGGCTCGTAAATATTTTTTGGCTTCACGGACCATACCTTGGGCACGGCTGTATTCCAACAAAACATTATTTATAGATACTGAAATTCGAATTCCACGAAACTTCCATAGGTCATGGAATATTCTTCTGATTCCCCCCCCCCCAAATATTTAAAATACAAGAATCAGGGACGCCTGGGTGGCTCAGTGGGTGGGGCGTCCATGACCCACTTTGGCTCGGGTCATGATCTTGCAGTTCATGGGTTCGAGCCCCGTGTCGGGCTCTGTGCTGACGGCTCGGAGCCTGGAGCCTGCTTCGGATTCTGTGTCTCCCTCTCTCTCTGCCCTTCCCCACTCAACGCTCTGTCCCTCTCTCAAAAATAAATAAACATTGAAAAAATTTAAAAATAAATAAAATAAATATCAGAATCGGTCTGTACAGAAATAAGCGACCTGGACCTCCAGGTCAGATGGGGCGTGGGGGGCTGTGGTTTGCCAACTCCTGCTGTAAGGAAAAACAACATTAGGTCTTTCGATTTAAGTTCTTACTTTGAGCTAGAGAAATCGGTAATGGAGCCAAATATCATTTCGAATATGTTCCAAGTGAAAACGGAATCGGCCTTAAAACGACTTAATTTAAAATGTAATAAAGTAATGGCAAATGGCGGCAGCGAGAGATGCTGATGGGGGCAGCTTCCCCCTGCTCAGCGTCCAGGGGCCGTCGCCGGGTTTCCTCTCTGCCTCCCGGTCCAAGCGGCGTCAGCAGTCAGCAATTTCTGGTTTCCGGAAGAACTTTTAGCCCTTGTTTCGGAAGTGGGATCTGACTTTCGTGTCTTTCAAAGAGTCTCACTGGGGATGGAAAGTGTCACCCAGAACGAAGCCCCAGGACAGAGCTGGTTCTTTGGTGCCGGACCACGGACTCCAGCTCCTGTCATCCTGGCTGGAGGAGGGGGCCGGGGGGCTTCCAGCCGGGGTGATGCTTCCAGCCGGGGCCCCAAAGTGGGTCGGGACTCCACGGCCCCTCTTTGTTGTACCAAACTCCTCTCTTGGGTCCGAGGACCAGGGAGCGCTGGTGCCACCTCCAGAGACACACACGCACGCTCCAACAACGGTGTCCGAACGATGGCACTTACCAGCGTGTCTTGAATCCGGAGCCCGGCTGCCTGCTGAATGGCGCACACAGCTCTCTCCCCGTGGTCTTGGCTTCCAGCTAGGAAGGTGGGCGCGATTATTAGGGTGCCTGTCCCTGTATGACGCCCGAGGAAGCTGAGGCTCAGAAACCGCACAAGGTCTTAGTCTGGGTCCTCCCGGAACCGGAGACGGGGCACACACACACGCCATGTATTAAGGGTGTTCCCAGGGGAGACGGGTAAGGGAGGGGGCAACGGAGGAGCCATTTCAGGGGAGGTCCCAGCCTCCGCGTGGCACAGCTGGGGGGGGCTGTGCCCTGGAGTGTAAGGTGCCCCTTAGAAGTCGTCCTCCTTGCAGGGTTCCGACTTTAGTCACGGCTAAAGGCTGCCCTGGGGAATGAGGAAGCATCTCTGGCCTCCCAACGGCAGCCTTAGAAGCAAGGTGCCCCGAGGAGGGGGAGGGGCACACATGGCCAGCAACTGCTCAGGGCCAAGGTCCCCGAGCGGAAGCGCTGGTTCAAAGCCCTGGCTTCCAACTCCGAAGCCTGGAACTTTACCATGAAGCTGGTGGTACCCCTGAGCACTCGTCCGTGGAGTCCTGCTCCTCTGCATCCAAGTGTTCACCGGGCTTTGGAGAAATGAGAAAAATGTAAGGGTACTTGAATTTTTAGTCCTCAAATTATGGTCACCCTATTTAGTTACTCATTTATTTTGGTAATAAGTTAGCCTTTCTTTTATAATACAGTGGTGACGGTAAATTGCAGATGTATTTGGGTATTGTTTTGTTTCCTTTTTCTTTTTTGATGTATTTACTTGGTGACATAAAAAGCTGAGACAATATATCAGTTTCCCCAAAGTTTTTTTCTTTTTCCTTTTCATTTTTAAAAAAGAATTTTTTTAACGTTTATTTTTGAGAGACATAGAGTGAGCAGGGGAAGGGCAGAGAGAGAGGGAGATACAGAATCTGAAGCAGGCTCCAGGCTCTGAGCCATCAGCACAGAGCCCGACGCCGGGCTTGAACTCACAGACTGTGAGATCATGACCTGAGCCGAAGTCGGTGCCTAACCGACTGAGCCCCCCAGGCGCCCCTCCTTTTCATTTTGATGATCCAGGAAACATGAGTCATTAGGCTGTGTGGTCTGTAAAGGGTCCAAGAATATACTTTGAAGTTTTTCCACGGGGGAGAGCAATGTTTCTCAAAGTGTTCCATGAATCCTCTAAGATACAGTGAACACAATGTTCCGGGGACAGATCAGTTGGAAAACCTATATTCTCTCTCGTACCCCCTGGGAGAGTTTTAAGGTACATGAGCATACTAAAGGTTCTGACAAGTCCTGCAGCAAAGAAATGTACTTAGTTCCACCCAGTAGTGCCCTTTTGCTTTTCGATCACCACTAGCCTGCCATGAACATATTTCAGGAAAATTCCATATACCGGCTAAGGCCACTGTTCCTGGGGCCTAAGAATGTGTTTTTCCTTGTGTGGCTTGCCGAAGTGGCACTTTGTATGTGCGCAAGCCCCCAGGAGAGCTTCCTGAGTTATAAATGGTGCAGGGGAAACAATGACCCAATTGTCAGACGCGGTCATCTAGAGCCCTTGGAAGGGCAAGGACATTTAGGACATGGCAAAGAGCTGGATGCCGGCAAGTCCCAGCCTGCCTGCCTGCAGCCCCAGAACCGGACGCCCGCTCCAGGAGCCATGATCCTGGTTTGTTCAGACAAGCAGTGACCTTCGGGCACGGCTGAGTAACACAAATGCAGAAGTCGGATAAGGCCCGCAGGTATCCAGCCCCAAGCGGAGGGAGGGGGTGGGCGAGGGAACGTGCCTGTGTTGTGGGTGCATGCGCGCACACGTTTTCCTGTGAGCAGGCGGGGGGGCGGGGTCAGTTCTGGAAGGTAAAGCAGGGGCTTGAGGGCGCGACCACCATGGAACCTGTAGGCCCGTGAGAAGAGGGTCCCAGCCAGCCCCCCTCCCCCGCCCCGCGCCCAGTTCCACCCCTCCTGCAGTTCGAGCCACCTGCCCAGGCCACACCTGCTCCGCCCCCACCCCGCGCTGCCTGCGCCTCCCGGAGCGTCGCGGAAGATGGTAGAAAAGGCCCAAGGGGCGTCCTCCCCGCCCGGGCTTGTTTCAGGAGGGAGGGAAGCGCACTCCAGCGCGGTGCGGGACTCGCGACCCCTTCACGCCAACGGACCGGGGGGGCCCCGCATCCCCACCTGCTCGTCAGGCGCAGCCCCCAGACCTCACCCTGGCGATCCAGGCCCTCCGCGAACGTCCCGCCTCCAAGTCCCAACCCCGTTTCCCAGCACGTCCCAAACTAAAGCACGCTCCAAGGGTTACGGCCCAGACTCCGACGCCAACCCAGGGGTTACCCACGGCCCGCGCAGCAGGACGCTCCGGGCTGGAGCAGACGCGCGTGGGGGTGGCGGGCGCCCCGGGCGGGTGTCTTCAGGGTGCTGTTCTCAAACCGTGGTTGTGCAGACCACCGGGGAGCCAGGTTCTGGGCTTACCTGGGGCCCTCTGGCTGTGCAGCCTGGAGCAACTCTCGCCCTTCCCCAGCCGGCTTCCGCGCCTACGGACGGGGGGTGAGAATTCCCACCTCCGAGGACTGTGTCATGTAGCCAGTCGACATCTGAGTGAACGGTCGTGCATGCGCAGATTGGGGGCAGCCCCGGAAAGACGCCGGCCTCGGGGAAGGTGTTTAGTAACTAGCCTTGCACGTGAATCGGTCTCTAAATAGTTTAGGTAACTTGAAAATGAGGTTGAATTGCCTTTTTCCAGGCAAGTTTTTTTTTTTTAATTTTTTAAACATTTATTTATTTTTGAGAGACGGAGCACGAGTCGGGGAGGGGCAGAGAGAGAGGGAAACGGAATGTGCTGACAGCTCGGAGCCCGATGCGGGGCTTGAACCCGCGAACTGTGAGATCATGACCTGAGCCGAAGTCGGAGGCTTAACCACCTGAGCCACGCAGGTGCCCCCTAGGAAAGTTCTCCTAAATGCTCCGCCTTGACCCCAGCTGGCCCACCCCTCCCTGCCTTACATCCAGCAACATTTAGAGCAGGGGTTCTTAACCCTGGCACTACTGACATCTTGGGCCGGATAATCCTGTTGTGGGAGGGGTTTCTGTGTCCACTGCGCGCAGGGAGGTTGGGCACCACCCCTGGCCTCCAGCCATTAGATCCTCCAGCCGCCTCCTGCTGCACGTCCCCAGCGGGCCGCTGGCTGAGAACCAGTGATTCACTGCAACTTCTTAAACTCATCGCGGTCTGTCTTTCCTGGAGGCCACGCCCCCACCGCAGTTCAGAACACGGGCCCCAGGTTCTAATGGTTTAGGTTTGGCACCTGGCTCCACGCTCACCGCTGTGTAAGTCAGGGCAAGTCACTCAGCCTCCCTGAGCCCCCGCTGCTCTATCTGTATGAGAGGACAGTGAAGTATTTGCATCATAGGACGATGGGGACGGCGGTATCTGACGGCCAATGTGACTTGCTTAGCGTCGTGTCTGGGAGCAAGCTGGTGGCAGGTGGGAGAAGCGGGTGGGCTCTGGAGGGCCTCCATTTGGGCAAAGGTGAGGAGGAACCCAGGGGCCAGAAGGGTCTGAGAGGCTTGTCCCTGCCGCCCAGGCAGCCAGGTGGCCTCCCCTGTGCCTTGTTTCTGGCTCCCAGAAACCGCTGCCCTGCCGCTGGTGCCCAGAGGTTAATGAGCCGTTCAGTTCCGTTGACTTGAAAGGCCTCCTTTGCTCAGGTCAACACCTGCTGCGCCTGATTAATGGTGGCCCCCCTGCGGCCAAAGAGGACCACAAGCCAGAACCGGGGCAATCAATTAGTCCCAGGCCCCAGGGAAGACTCCGGCCCCTTCTCTTCTGCTTGGAATAGGAGCGATGGGGATGGAAGGTTCTGGTCTTGTCCCTCACCTCCTCCCCACGTCAACGCTGTCCCAGGCTAAATGTCAGCTCTGGGCTTGAAATAACTAATGGCTATTGGTTGTTTATACCGGGAATGGTGTTAAATGTTTTACCTGCTCAATTATTACCCAATTTCACAAATAAACCAGGGCTCTGAGAATTGGCATTCCCGTGCAGGGCACACAGCCCGTCTGGGTAGGACAGCCCAGGACTGAAGTTTAGATGCCGCATGAGATTTTCACTTTGTGGAGCCTCAGTTTCCCCATCTGTAAAAACGGGCCACCTCATACCCACCACTCTGTTCGACTGTGGTGAGTGGGAAGAAATCACGCTTCAAAGGCGTGTCGACAAGGTTCGAGCGTTAGATCCCAGCTGCGATTCTCCGAGAAAGATCTTGGAGGGAGGTCGGCCGGAACCCGGGTCAACGCTCAGCAGAGGCCGGGCATTCTGGAGTGCGGAGACTCGGGGTCGGGTGTGCTCTGCAGTCACTGAGGCTGGTCCCACGGCACAGCCAGACTGGTAATAAGTACGAACAGTAGCAACTAACATCTGTAAGTGTCTACTAGGGGGTAGGCACTGCTCCAAATACTTCTGTTAACTCATGTAAGCCTTGCAACACCAGGAGACAGGTAGGTACCAGAGGGACAATAATCATACTTATTTCACAGACGGGGAAATGGAGGTTTGGAGACACTAGGTGGCCTATCTGTAGCCACATAGTTTGCATGCGGTGGAGACCGAATTTGACTCCAGGTCCGTCACTGTGCTCTCGCTCCTGGAGTGTGTTCCAGGAACTTTCTAGGGTGGATGAGACCAGCTCTTCTCTCTCTCTTGGCAGCAGGGGCCCCAGGGAGGCAGCTGGGATTTCGAGCCAGCGTCATCCCCTACTTGCGTCCCCAGCTCTCAAGTCCTGCTACTGCTGAAGGTGTTGAATATTCCCTGCGTCACTCAGAAGAGATCTTGTTTCGTAGAAGTACTTTGTGAAGAGTGTTTTAGCAATCCGAGGTACGAGGAGCCGCCGGGCTGGGCGTGTGTGCGACGGCGCCCGGCTTCCTCATCTCTCAAATGGAGTTGGGAGGTTGCAGAGATCGGTGAGACACTGCTAAGTACTTCCTGGCGTGGGCACAGAGCTCAGGATGAAGAGCCCTATTTGTACGTGCATATGTATACGTGGACATGTGTGTGCGTGTACGCGTGTATAGATTTGTGAACCCCACCATTTCGCCCCCGAGGGAGAAAACTCGTCTGTGTCTGGCTGGATGGAACAATACTGGGCCAGGCTATGATCATCTGCATTCCGGCCCAGCAAACATTCACTTCCCTCCCCCGCCTTCTCTGGGTGAAGTTTGCCACCCCATCCTGTTGAAAAGCTGGGTCATAGGACTGGCTTGCACTTTCCTGAGCTGGTATTCTGCTATAGGATGAACAAGCTCCAGGAAACTTCTCCTTCAGCCTGGGTCCTGAAACAGGGAGACAGGTGAAGCAAACTTGAAGTTGACCAGATGCCTAAAGAGGAGACTTAGTTAAGCCTTCCGAGACTGCCACACCCAGGAGCATGAGAATAAATGCTATGGTTTGCAACCATAGAGTTTTGGGGACATTTGTTACACACCGCTATTGCGGCAAGAGCTGACTAATACACGACATCACATCTCAAGATTTCTTCTGCACAACAAACAACAACAGAATCCTGTTTTGGCGGCAGTGTGATGCAGTAATTCTCGAATTCTTTATTGGCATAAATAGTTCAGACAATTGGATTCTCACTAAACATTGCACTAAACACAAGAAACAATAGGCTTGCCGGCTCAGAGGCTCACAACCTGTCCAACAGCCCAAATTAGAAAGACTTTTTTGAGAAGTGTAGAAAACTTTATAAATGATTCTGTACAAATATACACAGTGGACCCTCCATCCATCTGGCCTTCCTTTCCCGGATGGCATCTGCATCGACTTTCTTTCCCAGCAACGAGATGTCGGCAATGAGTAAGAGAGAGACGGAGACGCACAAAGATAGAAAGGGAATAAAAGAAGTGGCCCCAAAAGGAAAACATGAAACCAGCTTCTTACATTAACCCATTCCGCAACAGTCCGCACAAACATGGAGAAAGCAATATGGGCCATTGGTCCATGTTGGTCTGTACAAGAATTCCTCTTTATATATATATATATAATATATATAATATATAATATATATGTATACTATTTATAGGTATATATACTTTTTGTATAGAAAAGGTAACAGCATAATTTACATAGAGAGAAAGCCTTTTTACAACTGAGAATTTTCCTAAGGTCAATAACTTTGATGATCATCAACCAAACGAATCATGCGCTAAAGTTCGTGGAGAGGACCCCGGCACAAGGTCAACGCACAGGGAGAGAGGAACGAGGAGCTCAGGGTGGGACTCGGCGGCTCAAGTCGGCCTGGCCCCGTCACGGGCAAGGGCACTCGCTGCGTGTGACCAGACTCATCCGACCCTGGTGAATGCCCTTGGCCTCCATGTTGGGGCCTTGGAGGGGACCGGTCTTGCTGACCCCACGGCAGCTGGAAGGTGTCTTTATGAGACTTGGGCCCCCCTCCCCGGGTCCGTCGGTGCCCCAGTGCCTAAGAAAATGGGTGACGCCCGGCACCTCTCCGTTTCATTCCATTCCTCAGTTTCTTTTGTTGTTTTCAGGAACCTTTCTCGAGCGGCGGAATTCCTGGGGTCGTTTCGGTTGGGGTATTGAGAAGAGAGACCACACTGACCGCGCACCTACTGTGTCCCAGGGATTATGCAACGTGATTGACATTCAGCGTTTCACGTATTCCCTCCAATAACCTTGAGGGTTAGGGATATGTTAAGGGCTGGCAGGCTGCACGAAGCTTAGCAAACTCCGAGGAACATTTCGGGGGAAGTGCTGGCACTGAGGAATTGATGGTGAGGTCGCTACCCACGACGGGGGGTTGCTTAAGAAATGCACGTGGAGATAGTAAGCCCTGAAAATTTACAGCAACCACACACACACACACACGCACGCGCACCGCGGGGGTGGGGGGGCACGGGCAGCAAAGAAACTATGTTTCCTATCCTACAAGCCCTGACACGCACTTCTAAGGACAGTGAGACATCATCCCACCAAGAGGGTGGATACATTCTCTCCCGCATTTTATGACCTGGCCTGTGGTCCACCAGGATCTCTAGGTCTTCTTCAGCCCCTCAAGCCAGTACTTTGCCTGTCACACCTGTAAGGTTTAGTTGGCAGACCTTAGAGTAAGGTCTCTCCTTCAGTAAGATTCCAAGTTCGTGCACGTCCTTGACCTCGACGCTCCAGTGTAGAGGGATATAAACTCTCCCGGAAAGAGGCAAGACAGATGTGCGGGGCTCGGAGAGGTCAGAGACACAGGTCGAGGGAGGAGGTGGAAGGATTGTGAAGGAGAAGCAAAGACAGGGAAGAAAATGCTTCAGAGGAAGGGCTGGTCGCCAACCCGTCCCCAGCAGAGATGCCTGCGGTCCCAAGAGCCCAATGAAGGAGCGCTAAGAGACAACGTGCGTGGGCAGATCGGAACACGGGGGGAGGCCCGCAGGGCCAGAGAGAGAGACGCAGAGGGAGCCCGAGGCAGCCCGAGTATGGCCTGATTCTAGCAAGTACACCGCACCCCGCCACCTCCCCGGGACACTGTCTTCTCCCGGATGCTAAGGCCAATTTCCAGAACCCGGACACGGCGGGAGGAGTCGAGGTCTCTATGTCTGAGCCAAGGCGCCTTCTGTTCGGGGACGCAGTCTCCCAGGACCCGATGCCATGCTCGGGGGAAAGCAGGGGAGAACGGAACAAGGGCTCGGGGTCGGGCTTTCGATAAACCCACCATCTTCCCCTCTGCCCGTGGGCTGTTCCTTCCATCGGGCACACTGTTCCCTACCGCCCACGCCCACTCTCTACTCAAATCTCAAGACAGGGTTCGAAGTCCTCTCCTCTGAGAAGATTTCCCTGAGGGCCCTTGCGGGGGTTCGGACGGCTCTCGGGGCTGGTCCCTCGGCTTCTCGAGACTCGGCTTCCCTGAAGGAAGTGGTCACTCTGCTTCCCCGCTTTTCCGGGGGCACAGGAGGCACTTGCTAAATACGTACTGAAGAAGCACGTGACACGCAGTCTTGGGGACTGACGGGGTCAGGGTGGCTGGAGGCTGGGGGTCAGCGGAGTGTGATGAGGACGGCTGGGGACACAAAGAAGGAAGACTGTTCTAGAACCTTCCGGCAGCTCAAATGGTGGCATTTAAAATCCACCGATAGGCCAAAAGGTTGGAGCTTCGGTGCTGCCGGAGGGACACATGGAACGTGGGACTGACACGGGAGCCCGAGGGGAGCCCAGGCGCCCAGCTGGACCGCAGCTCGGCAGTGGGGGGCCGGGGACTCGCGGCGCCCGAATGCCTGACATCCCGCCATTTGGGCTTCCGGCCTCTGGGCTTGCTGAGGATTTCTTCCTGACAGCAAGGTGAGGAGGTGCGTGTGGGTTGGCAGAGGCAGAGCGCTCTCTGGGTCAGGGAGGGCAGCCCCCCCACCTCGCCCCAGCGGACGGCTGCTTCGGAAGGGAGAGGAAGGAGCCAGAAAACACTCTGGGCGTCTCACAGTTGTGCTCAGGCCTGGCTCAAGGTGGCCCTCGGCGGCCCCGCGCCTCCCTTAGTGCCCGGTCCAGCCGGACACCGCCCAGCCGGCCGCCCAGGATTTGCGGGGCGCTGGCCAGCGCTCCGTAGGAGGCTGGCTGGGAGGCCCGTGGGCCAGGGTGGGGGCCTCGCTGGGGCTGGACCAGTACATGAGGGTAGCCTGGTGTCTACACTGTAGCTACATAGCAGTTACTTGAACTTACACGAGTTCGTATGTACCCATTGTATTATTATTGTTATTATTAGCAACACGGATAGAAAAATAAACAAAGGAAAAAAGGCTACAATCTTGGATGACCAATGCATTGCATTAATTGTCCAAGACACACTTAAGCTGCCACTGCCCCGAGCCGGGCAGGGCTGGGGTAGGGAGGGGTCGCCCCCCCCCTCAGGAAACAGGACCCCAATCGACTCAGCATCCTTCTTGGAAGGTGCTTGGCTGAGTATCCCCAGTTCCCGAAGCAGCTTTGCCAGCCCTGGTCCTTCACGATGCCCCACGGCCCCCGGCCCGGTCCTGGGACTGCTGGAGTCCGGGAGACGGGCTTCTAGGGCGGACACCCAGGCCGTACTGGGGTTGTCTACACCCGCCGCCGGCCACCATGCCCACGTCGGCCACTTGGGACGGGCCCAACGGCCACCTCGCAACCATACCATCCACTTTACTGCCTGGTCTCCTGTGCCGTGGTCACTCAAAGACCTTCCTCCTCCGGTTTTCCCGTTTCCCTCCGTCCAATTTCCTTTTCTCTCTCCCGTGAGGCAGCAGGTGGCAGCCGCCTGACCTGGATCCCAGTGGTCTGGCCAGGAGACAGCATACTCAAGACCTCGTGCCTTGGCTCAGACCAGCGAGGATTAGATGGTGACAGGGTATTCCGGAACCCCCCCCCCAACCCAGTGTTCCACCACTGCCCTCAGAAGACTTCTGAGACCCGCCCCAGCCTGGGTGTTCCAACTCTGCAGCCCCCAGCACTCCCCCACCACGTGCCACTCACTCATCTGCCGTCCACCCTGCTCACCAGCCCTGGTCTCTGTTCCCCGCCCCGCTGGGGGCTCTTTCCTGTGGGCCGGCGCATTGGCCTTTGCTCCCAAAGTACCGTGCCAGTAATCAAGACAGATTGACAGAGGTTGGTCCTGATGGATTCAGAAACCAGCCTTGCACGGTGGTTAAAGGTGCTGGTAAGTCCTGCAACCAAGAAGTGTTTGCAGCTTCTTCTGTCTAGAACGGTGGTTCTGGGGCACCAGGGTACCTCAGGTCGTTCACCGTCCGACTTCGGCTCAGGTCATGATCTCGCAGTCTGTGAGTTCGAGCCCCGCATAGGGCTCTGTGCTGACGGCTCAGGGCCTGGAGCCTGCTTCGGATTCTGTGTCTCCCTCTCTCTCAAAAATAAATAAAAACCATTAAAAGAAAAGAATGACTTTGTTTCGCTCATGACTGAACGCCCAGGGCCCAGGATGTCGTGCTGCTCCATAAATAAGCCGCTGAGCCCGCCGGCGAGGAAACGGACCTGGGCGCTCCCCGCTGACCCGGCCGGCGGCGTGTGGGAAGGCGCCCGGACCCCTCTCCGACCTTCGCCAGATCCGCCCTCGCCGCTCCGCAAAGGCCTCTGCGCCTGCTGCCCGCCTGCGTTTCTTCCTGCTCTTCCAGCACCAGCCTTTCCCGAACCCTCGCGCCCGCTCTGGAAGTCAGGGTATTTTTAAATGAGCAGAACTAGCCAAGCTGGTGGGTTTTTGTTTTTTTTTTTTAAGTGGTGAAAAAGAAAAACTAAGATTTGTGTTTAATCATTAGACTTTCAAATCTAAGACGGCACGATGCAAATAGCACCGATGTTGGCATAAACAGTGGCCGCCCGCTCAATGGAGGGAGGGAGGCAGGCTTTCCTCCGAGCTAATTTGAGCTCACTCGACGGCCACTCTTTTTCATCTCTACTATTGTGTAACTTTCCCCTCGGCTCGCGGTCGGGGGTGGGGGGAGATGTTAGGGAGCAGCGTGGGGGGGGGTGTGTGGAGGAGGATGAGGGGAGGAAGGAAATGAAGAGAGAGCAGACGCAAAGCGCTCTCAGCCCGTCGAGCCAACGAGAGCCATTTCGAGAGCTCAGGAGTAGACCGGGTGGCCCACGAGGACCTCGGGAACTTCGCGGGGGTGAAAATTTGATCTTGAGCCTGCCTCGCGGGGAAGAAACCAAAAGCAACCGGAGTCGGTTCCTTGCCCCTCCCTCTCTATGCGACATCCCTTAACTTCAGAGATGTCCGTATCAAACCGCAGAAACGCCGACCGCTCCAAGAGCAGCCGTTTCCGCGCCCCTGCCTAGGACCACACACGTACACACACACCGTACTTCCTTGAGGTCCCCGGGCCTCCCAGCCCGGCTGTTGCGTGGCAGGTGGTAGCGCTTGGCCTTGAGGAGAAGCCGCTCCCTGGAAGATAAAGGACTTCTCTCCAGGCAGGCTGGTCACCAAACGGGATCATACTACAGGGTCTTCAGCCCAGAATCTTTCCTTCTGCGTTTTCCAAATTTCCCGACCGAAAATCAACTTCGGCAAGGTCCTCACAGACTGTCACCAGCTACAGCCAAACCTTCAAACGACTGGGCTTCTGGAAGTTTCCAAGGCCTCAGTATTAAACCCACCTCTGCCTCTGGGAAAGGACCTAAGTTGGGAGACTTTAGCTTCCTCTTGGGGCCCGAGCTCCGTGTCTGAAAGGAGGAGCAGCACGAGGTCACGGATGGTTACTTGTGGCCCCACCAAGAGGCAGCTCTGATGCTCCGAGGCCGTGTCCGCGCTCAGCAGAAAGGCATGCTGTGATCGATTAGCCACGTCTGCCAAGAGCACAGGAGGGAGCGGCGGCGGCTCGAATAGCACACATCCGCCCTCCTTGGGCTGGATCGCCCTTCTAGATCTTCCAGAAAGAGATCGTTCTAGACAGTCATCCCAATAACCTAGTTGAAGATAAAAATCCTGGAGAAGACCTACCCCCCTCAGCTGAGGTCGTGACACCCTCTAATTTTTCCACGTTGGTTTCCAAGCCATGGTATGTTGGGACCGTCCCCAACACACAGCAAATTTGGCCCCTCCCTTGAAAGACACAATCAGCTAGAGTTTTCTACTCGGTGGCGTCCTCGTGCGTGGAACCACCGTCCACGGGCATGGAACGGAGGCCTGGCCAGGGCACGTGAAGTGGCGGGGGCAAAGATTTCTGGGGCTCAGCGTTTCCTACCAGCGCCGAATGGAAAAACAGAAGCCATGAGGCAGCCGGCGGCCATCCCTGGCCTCATCTCTCTGCCCGAATACATCTCACTCTCCTTCTAGGTGCCGCATTCACAATGTGGGCCCCCGGGGAGGTCGACTCTTAGCAGGCGGTCTGTAAATACTGGTGCTCTTTCCTGTGGGCCGGCGCGTTGGCCTTTGCTCTCAAAGTACCATGCCAGTAATCAAGACAGATTCACAGAGGTTGGTCCTGGTGGATTCAGAAACCAGCCTCGCAGGGTGGTTAAAGGCACTGATAAGTCCTGCAACCAAGAAGTAAATCTGATCTTGTTTCACCGAGGCATTTCCGACGCCTATTTGTCCCGGGGAACCTTCTGATGATGCAACATTGTTTCCATCTAGTTTTGCTACGCAATGAAAGGTCTACGGGACGTGCTTGGTCAACCAGGCCCTCACCTAGATCGGGCAAGCTTCAGGCGAAGTCCGTTTTCTCCAGCTCCGCCCTCGGTAGGACGGCAGGCGTCTCAGCCCCACGGAGATGAATCCTTCGGATTCTTGGTATTGAGGGAAGGGGCTGTGTGACCCCGATGAGCAGGAAGAAGGTACCCTCTCCCACCCCTGAGAGGGACGGGCACTCATTGGCAAGCTTCCTGGGACAGGGGAGCCCTTGGGCATCCAGGAGGGGAGAGGCAGAGGGCCGGGCTGATGGCGCAGGCTGCCTGGAGCAGGGGGGCCGGAGGGACCCAGGGGCAGCTTTCCAGCCCCGACGCACACTTCCTGGAAGCGCGGGCAGCCGCTGGCAGCCTGTCGGTCTGGGAACGCAAGTGATTGTTTCTGTGCAAACTCCCCCGAGGGGCCCCACCCTCTCCCCCGGTTGCAAGCCGCCCACGACGTCCGCATGGTAAGGTCCCGACGGGCAGCTGGGCACGGGCCGCTCACAACGGTGGCGGGTTGCCGGGGGTGCCCGAGTCCAAAGACTCACATTTGACATATCGGCTCCACCGCTCAAGAGGCTGGCTTCCATCGGTTTCCCCGTTTCCTCACCTGCACGACGGGGGTAACGGTACCTGCTCCCCAGGGCCGTCCTGCCTCGGGACTCGGTTGGCCTGGGACATCGTACGTGGGAGACGGCCGCTCCCGCCTCTCGGGGCCCACGTGCCCCGCGACGCCTGACCCACGGGCCTCTTTAGGAGTCACGTGCATTTAACCCGGCAAATTCATCTGGGGCGACGTGGGGCCCGCGGCGCAGGCCTGGGCGTGGGACTCCCCTCGGCGCCTGGCCCCGTCCCTGGGGCCCCTCTCCCTTCCCTGCAAGGAAGGGCGTCTGGCCCCTTGTGCCGGTGCCTCGCTCTCACCCAGCGACTCTCCCTCTCTGCATCCTGCGGCGTCTGCTCCGTGCCAGCCAGCAGGCCAGGCGCTGGCACACGGGGAAGTCGGGGAGCTCGGGGCCGAGACCGCCCGCTGACTCTGCCCCATC
>PITB01029908.1:0-17494 GCA_004024585.1 Paradoxurus hermaphroditus
AAACAGAGCTGATTAAATTTAACATGTCAGTTTTGCAGTGGCAGCCACTCCTGAAGTCCAGACTTTTACCCTAATGTTACCTAACCCATTCTCTGAGTCCAAGGTCAGAAATAACATTAGAACATTTATTAGGTCTATGTGTGTACATGGGTATTTCTGGGACCATTCTCCAAGATATCTTGCATGTTAAAAATATTTCAGACATTTCCCCCCTTTTGGGCCTGTAATTTCCATCTTTTCCTGTTAAGAGTCCTTAACTGTCAAGTCTTCTTAACTGACAGTCCCTCTTCTAGCCTCCTGACTCTAATTTAGTGAGGTCTCCCTGTATTAATAATCTCACTGAGACTACCTGGGACTGACTGACTAAATCAACATTTTTGCCTACCTGAGTGGATGAGGGTGGAGCAGGACCTGGACACTACTCAGGGAGCAGAAATCAAGGAGTCTCAGACCCGACTCACAGAAGGAAACTGAGGTCTACTAATAGGAAAAATTATATGAAAGTTTTTTTCCAGATATTGTCGTTCTTTCAGTTTTAAATTAAAACTCAGAGGAGAAAAACATGGTGGAGGAGTAGGGGGACCCAGTATTCCCTGTATTTTTCAAACAAAGAAGGACTGAAACCGAAGGACTCTCAACCCCAAGAGTCTGGGAGGAAAGGAGTTGGAGTCTGCAGGGAAGAGAACACGAAATCCAGAAAGCACCTAAAGGAGTGGGTGAGTGCAATCTGGGGGAGATAAAACAAACCCGCAGGGGT
The DNA here is from genome assembly GCA_004024585.1 of Paradoxurus hermaphroditus. NCBI lineage: Eukaryota > Metazoa > Chordata > Mammalia > Carnivora > Viverridae > Paradoxurus > Paradoxurus hermaphroditus. The sequence goes on from PITB01029908.1 coordinate 758, forward strand.
ACAGAGAGGAAGGGAGGGAGCCCATTCTGTGGAAAGACAAAGGGAAGAGACAAAGCAGCTAGGAAAGCGAGGAGCGGTCGGTATCCGAAGGACAGAAAAACCTCGGATGGGAACAGAGGGAGCCTTTCATCCAGTTCCTAACCAAAGGGCTTTTGAAGAGAAGTTCCGTTGCTAATGGCAGAACTCTCGTTGCACTGGGGCCGGCAGCAGTGGCCCAGCGGCCCAGCCAGCCTGCGACACAGAGAGGTACGGAGCCAACTCCAGGTCGGTGCTACCCCTGGGACACAATTTACTTAAGCGAAACCGGGCATAGCGGTAGGAGCGAGTCAAAAAACTCAGATGAGCATGGGTTATGCGACCGCCCAACAATTCGCACTACACCTGCATCCCAGGCAGAGCAAGGATGGAAACAAAGGGGTGATTTGAGACTCCGGGTCCAGGAAGAAGAAACTAGGGGGATGCCATTGTTATCCCGCATACTCACAAAAACTGGACCCTAGGATTCCATCCACCTGCAGCAGTGGAGGCTGAACCCGCCTACACCAAACCACGCCCCTCCCCATAGGAGAGACGCCTTTCTATGGGAGTGACAGACGCTGAGATGCAGGCTGCTGCCTGGAGTCACTCCAGCTCAATTCTTCTTCTTTAGATATATTCTCCCTTTTCTTCTTCTTATCTCTCCCCACCCCCGAGTCGCTTACCTGGAGTAGTGGCTTGCTTAAACAGACATTTAACTTACTCGCTCAAAGAATGTTCTACACCTCCTTCTGTACTTTCCTATCTCTCTTTCTGGACTAACCAGGCCACATAGTTCATCTGAGTAACATCTATCTCCACTTCTTTTTCCTCGCTTCCTTCCTTATTCTGATTTCTCTCTTTCTGGATTAAGCCATTCAGTCTCTCTACCTGGTCAAAGATCATTTCCTTCTTCCCCCCGCACCTGTCATTACTCTCTCTGTATATGCTAAGCCATCACACAGTGCACACCCTGTCCTTAACGTGTAGCTGATACTTCAGGTCGTATGCCTTCAGAGTGTCGTTCGTTACTCTTTTTTCTGTTGTAATGATTGCCTGTATTATTTGTCGGTATGTTTGTGTGTTTTTGTTTCCTGTTTGTCTGTCTGTCTGCTTTCCATTCCAGGGTGACCTCAGGAAACAAACCAAAACACACCTAGCCAAAATGACGAAATGGAAGAATTCTCCTCAAAAGAAATTATGGGAAGTAGTGACAACTCAAGAATTGATGAAAACAGATATATGCAACTTAACAGAACATGAATATAGAATGATAAACATAAAACTAATTGCTAAGCTTGAAAAAAGCAGAGAAGAAAGCAGGGGGTCCCTCGCTGCAAAGATCAAGGACCTTAAAAACGGTATGGATCATAGGGAAGTTCTATTTTTTTTTAATTTATAATAGTTTATTTTCAAATTGGTTTACATATAACACCCAGTGTTCATCCCAACATGTGCCCTTTTTAAGTTCTATTTTTTTGATGAACTTCCACACAGTTCTCCAGAGTGGCGGCACCAGTTTGCATTCCCACCAACAGTGCAAGAGGGTGCCTGTTTCTCCACATCCTCGCCAGCATCTATAGTTTCCTGATTTGTTCATTTTAGCCACTCTGACTGGTGTGAGGTGGTACCTCAGTGTGGTTTTGATTTGTATTTCCCTGATGATGAGTGACATTGAGCATCGTTTCATGTGTTTGGATGTTTTCTTTGGGGAAGTGTCTATTCATATCTTCCGCCCATTTCTTCACTGGATTATTCGTTTTTTGGGTATGGAGTTTGGTAAGTTCTTTATAGATTTTAGATACTAGTCCTTTATCCAATATGTCGTTTTCGACAATAGCCAAATCATGGAAAGAGACTAAGTGTCCATCAACTGATGAATGGATAAAGAAGATGTGGTATATATATACAATGGAATACTATGCAGCAATGAGAAAGAATGAAATCTGGCCATGTGTGGCTACATGGATGGTACTGGAGGGTATTATGTTGAGTGAAATAAGTCAGGTAGAGAAAGACAGATGCCATATGTTTCCATGCATAGGTGGGCTTTGCGAGACTTAACAGAAAACCATGGGAGAGGGGAAGAGGTGAAAAAAAAGCCCCAGAGAGAGAAGGAGACAAAACATAAGAGACTTTTAAATACTAAGAACAAACTGAGGGTTGATGAGGGTAGGGGAGGGGGAAGAGTTGGTGACAGGCACTGAGGAGGGCACTTGTTGGGATGAGCACTGGGTGTTGTATGGAAACCAATTTGACAATAAATTGTTAAAATAAAATAAAATAAAACTCAAAAACTATTTCAAATATTTTAGAAGTACTTCAAAAATTTCAAATAATTTACCTATTATCAAAAAAGAAGTTAGTTTAGTAAATAAATGAAGGCAAGTATATTATCTAAGAAGGAAAAATAATGAAAGAGAATCCACTCACTCAGTTACTAAAAAATATCCTTTTGAAGATATATCAAACACATGAAATGCACATGATAAAATATTAGATGAAAATTATAGACACAGTGATAACAAATGTGTCTGCAAATAAAGACTTCAAATGCTCAAAACATGATGGCAAAATTATGAATCATTTCTTTGCCCTATTTTCTAAAACATGCTTCCAGTTACATTTTAAAGGAAATGTTACTTAAATATTAAACAGACACCCTTGGTAGCATAACTCAGAAAATTTTGAAAGGAAAAAACAAAGAGAATACAGTAATACAGAGAAACATGTAAAATTCACTTTAGATATATTTACCTTTATTACTTATATTTATTCTTATAGGTAGGTCTCAAGTGTGAGTCCCTTGTGTTCCAATAGGTGACAACCCTTAGCAGCAGGGCAAATCCACTTGTGACACATGTATCACACAAAGCTGAGTTGTTATATGTGACCCATCCCAGTTAGGCCTGACCTTCTGACTGTACGTATGACCCGCTAATGGGCACCAGCCACTGGCATGAGGTTTACTTAACGCTTAGTTAGTGTCCTCTGGCATTGTGTTTTCCAATAAAAATCATTTGCATGTGTTAGAACAAAATGGAAGATTTTCCACAAGTCCCCTATTCTTCCTCTGACATGACAGAAGAACTTCAAATGCTTTGTGATCAGATATAACCATGGATGAGAACCACTGTACTAAATGCTCCCCATCTCCAAAAAATATAACTCAGAAAGTGTTAGTGGGAGGCCAGTATATTTAGTGTTGAAGCAGTGATAGTAGTTACTGAGGCGGCACTTAGCTCGGCTCTCCCATCAGCCTGATCATGTTTCTTGGTGATCTCCCACGACTCATTCTGTTTGTTAAAAAACACCAGGGTGGACAAGGGACAGTGTCTGGAGTTACCCTTTACTTTCATGATCTCACACAGCCCTAATATGGCTTCCACTACCAGTTAAGTTCAGATTCTTGCGCCCCACCCCACATCCTCCAGATTCTGTGTTGCCGGGAGATAGAAACCTAGAATCTGCATTTTTAACAAGCCCTCTCAGGGGGTCCTTAACCACAGCCAAGCATGAGAACCATTTACTAAAGACAGAACTGGGGCCCACAGTGTAACAATGACTCCACAGAGCTGACCAATACTGAATGTAGAAAGGGATACTGGAGATGAACCAGTGGTGACCCAGAGATCTGTGATCTTTCAAATCTCTCATGTTGCTAATGGCCACATCAACTCAGCAGAGCCGCATGGTGTCTGAGGACTTGACCAGAGAAGATAAAGAGGTGCAGAGAGGTACAACGCTGGCTGTGAGCAGCCCAGCACCGCACTATAACTCTCACACGGCTTCAGCAAATCTCTAGCCGGCCTCAATGGTTGCATCCACTGCAAGCAGGCGAGGCCATACTACAAAATCCCAAGTCCATCAGCCCACCAGGAAAACAGTGTAGTTTAGAAATTTACTACATCTCTTCCAGTCCATAGAAAGGGAGAAAGAAATACTTGACTATACTTCTATTGGAAAGTCTTGGCTTAGTACTTAAATGCAAAACAAAACAAACTACACACTTGCAGACAGAGCAAGAAAGAGCTGAGCAGGAATTATTTTCCATTCTCTTCACACCAGCCCTTCTATCAAAAGCACTTATTAATCCAAAATATAAAGGATACCCTGCAACTCTCCAGACCTGATTCCCAATGGACCTGCACACCTGGTGACCCTGCACACATGGGATCCCGGGAAGGGGAGGCTTCAGGAGCTTTAATCAGAAATCTTTATCCTAAGGGGCTCTCGACTGAGACTGTCCACACCGTGGGGGCTCATCATAAAAAGCCTATCACTGGAAATTTCCTGAATACTCACCCCCACATTCTTCCATACGTCCTAAAACATTTATCGTCAAACTCCCAAAAGCCCTGCAAGAAGAAAGAAAAGGTATTATTAATCTAAATGTACTAAGCGCTACCTCTAATGAGCACAAAAAGGACCCAGACCGCATGAAATGAGGCTTACTACCTCTCACTGGCAGATAGAGGGAAGCACTTATTCACAGGCGCCTTATAGGAAAGGAGAGAAAACAGAGGAGACATGAAATGGAGAATTCCAAGTCGTTCTTGAACTAATACTCTTCATTCTGAACATCTTACCCGTCTGTGAAGACTATGTAACCCCTATCTTTCTCGTATGTTTGGCTTGTGCATGGGTTGTCTCTAAATCTCATTACCGTCTGAATTATGAACTTGAGGGCCACATGAGAAAACGGAAGCTGAGGGAAAGTCAGTGTGGCTGCACACTCTGAACCCCAATTACCACCCTGTTCATTGATCTCATGAGCACTACTAGATTTTCAGCAGATTAAGGAAATTAAGACACCTGTGCCCTCTTTCAGCCTGGCAGATTTATAAAGTCTAAGACAGTTTGTTGAGTGAGAAAGTGAGAGATGAATGAATGACAAAGTGGACTTGCTTCCAGTTGACCAGCTCTCACACGGAAAAGAGGAGATTGTGTCACCACTCCACAAAGGATGGTGAAAATTAAAACACTTGCTCTGAGTGTTTGATTATGTCACTTCAAAAAAAGAAAACAACAAAACTTCCTGTCTCTGTGTTTCAGCTGTGATATCTGATGTTTTCACTTCACAAAGGAAAGTTCCAGAAATGTGGGTCTTGGGGTGCATGTACTAAGGAGTTGATCTGGAAAAAGTGGAAAGGAGATTTTTGCTCTGTTGGAGAGGAAAAATCTGGGACATCCTTAACAATAACCAGGCACTGAGAGCCAGGAGAGGTGGGATCTGAGAAGCAAGCCCCAGGTCTATGGGAAAGAAACCCCAAGGCAGAGAGCCGCCTGTACTAGAGACTCTGCCTGCTAGCCTTTAGGACATAAGCTCCTACCTTCTGTTCAGGAGCCAGGCCTTGGGTGAGGCATCAGAACTGTATTAGCCACATGGCTTCCCTGACATTCAGTCTGTGTCTCTGCTAATACATTCCATTTGGGAACATAAAGTGTCTTTATTTATCATTTTTTTTATTCTTGAGAGTTAGTGTGAGATGAGGACGAGCAGAGGAGGGGCAGAAAGAGAGGCAGACCCAATCTGAAACAGGCTCCAGGCTCTGAGCTGTCAGCAGAGAGCCCGATGCAGGGCTCAAAACTACTGACCATGAGATCATGACCTGAGTTAAAGTCAGACGCTTAACCAGCTGAGCCACCCAGAAGCCACACTAAGTGTCTTTAATAGTTTTGTCAAAGCATCTCTTTTCTAGTGGTTTTGTACGAATGGTTCTACCTTTGTGTGTAAAATAACACACATACATACACGTAGAATTAAAGTCTGAAAACAAGAGAAAAGCACTATACTGCCTCAGTTATACTCCCTACCTGTTCAACTCACCCATAGGGTGCCTCAGTTGAAGACACGGAGGTAAAGCTGAGATCTCTAGTTCAACCTCTCAACTGCCAAAAGATGTTACAGGTGGCAAAGTGTGAGTTAGAGCCTTGGCAATAACTGTGGGGGCGGGGTGGGGTTTTGCCAGTTCTTAAGATAATCCAATTAAGTGCAAATTCTCCAAAAGTGAATCTCGGGGCTGCCTAATAAACTGAAGTTCCAGAGCCATGCTACAAAGAGCTCATGCTATGAACAGAAAAGTCTGACTCTAGCATCCAGAGCTTAATGAGCCACTACCAGGGACCCCCTTGATGTTTTTCTCCTAATGCCAAGTACATTATGCCTTCCTGGGAATCAGCACTGTCAGAAAGAAAAGGCTCTTTATGATGCTCACAAGCTGGAACAGCAAGTCCTGGGCTGAATCAGCCAGAGAGCTGGACTGTCAGCTGAGAGAAAACCTGAGGCTCCGACAAGAGAGCCCTGGGCTACACCTGACCATGTTCTGGGTGGAGCCTATAATGCTATGTCTGGAGAGTCTGAAACGCAAGACTTCCTCCTGAAGGGAAGCATTTTTACTATGGAACTAAGCTGGGATTTGCAACTATAAGAAGCAAAACAGGGAACTGGGAGTTAAAAAAACACTCACCTGCCAGTACCCCAGAGCAGTTCCCACAAAAGGCAGAGGTTTTGGCCCAGGAATTCCCAGCTTCTTAAAAAGTCCATGTGTGTAGGTCCCATATCTGTAAAATGAAAGAGAAAGGGTTGGTGAAAGAAGTGCGGACACTGGCCAGTCACTGACCCAACTGGAACAGGTAAGAGGAGAGGTAACATGTAGGCAAGAAATAGTAACGGCATACCAAAGAGCAATAATTACATACACTCATCATCTCCTTTCCCATCTCCACTGTGAGACCCACGAAGAATGATGATGATTAGCTAAGAGTAGCTGACAACTTCACCATCCCAAATCCTAGACTAAATGCTTGATAAATGTTTCCACATTGAGAGCCCCTAAAAGGTTCATGCTGAATTCTTCCATAAAATTCACTCGTGCCTATTAGTAAATGACTCTGCCATGACTTTGGAGATTGTCACTCTCCAAAGAATGAGAAAGAGAAAAAAATTTTTCTGCTCCGATGAATGATGAGATTTTACTAAATATATCCACTCAATACCAGATGGTAACTGAGAGTCTACTATGAAAATGTTCTTAGCAGTTTCCTCAGAGAGACCTCTCTGCTTTTCCTTCATTGTAGTCCCTGTTGCTGTTTTGGATCAGGTCCTTCTTTAAAAAAAATTTTAATGTCATATTTTATATTTGCCAGAGAAAGAAAGAGAGAGGGGGAGGGGGGGGAGAATGAGCAGGGGAGGGGCAGAGAGATGGAACAGAATCTGAAGTAGACTACAACTTCAAGCTGTCACACAGAGTCCAACACGGGGCTCAAACCCATGCAGTGACATCATGACCTGAGTTGAATTTGGAGGCTTAGCCGATTAGCCACCCAGTTGCTCCTGGATCAGGTCCTTATTAAATCTATCCTCATAGAAGCCTTGAGCAACCACAGTGTTCTTATTTGTGTACAATGAAAATTGTGTCAAAGTATCAATTGTCCTCTTTGAAAAGTGTTGTCAGGCATTTTGGTTCCCTTGAGCAACTAAAAAGGGGGATTGACCCATATGTGCCCTGAATGATACCATATTAAAGGATCAGTAAGTAAATGATCCATTCCCAGACCATTCTTCCCTCTGTGGAATCTGATATACTCATCTGTTCAGCACACCGCCAGACCCCCTCAATTTTTCAAGATGTTAATTAAGTTTACTGACTCTGTGCCAACTATCTCAAAAATCCATTACAGATGGTGCTCCCTATGGCAGGCCTTCCTGCAATCCATCCTTCATGAGTTGCCTGTGGAACCTCACAACTGGGGGTTCTGGATCCTTGCAAGCCTTACTGTTAGGTGTTGCTGAGACACAGCAGAGTGGAGGAAGGAGAGAGGCTGAGGGAAGAGGCTGCCAGCACCATTTTAACCATGAACTTGCTAGGCCTACAGGGCTAACCCCATAGAAGCAAATTAGGAAAGTGGTGAGAAAGGATGTTGGGTAGAAATGGTTACATAGCCTAAGAGTGCTTTTAGCTAACAGATAGGTAGCCTTCCAAAGTTCACATACTTCCAGTTCATAATAGAATATCTGTTATGCAACATAAAATGAGTAAGGACAAAATGTTCCAGAGAGACCTAGTCTCCTCTTCTTTGGATGCCTGCACTTTAGACAGTACAGGTTCCAAATATTTTGTACACATCCAGAATTTCTTCTACTATGTAACCATATAAACCCCCAAAACAGCAGGAAAGGACATGTTTGAGGACCTAGCAGAGAGACCTCAACCTGACTCAGCTGGATATTGGGATCCTTCCTCCCTAACAGTTTGACACATGTGCACCAAAGGCCAGAAGCGTGGGTGGCTTCTGTTAGTCCCACGTCCATTCCTTCTTTGCCATGACCAACTCAAAAATCAGTTCTGGCTTCTGGACATTCAGCATGCTAATTCAACTCCCAAGTGAGGCCAAATGTGTCAGCAACACTGGTTACAAGAAAAAATCTGGTCTAAATTCACAGGGCTCCATACAATGCAGAGGAGGGGGACTGGATGAATTTTTCTGATTCATTCCAGCTTCCCTCCATTAGGTAGAGTAATGCTGCTGTTGGTACAAACGAAGGGGCTAATGATAAAATGAGTCATTTTTATTGCCTATACATTGTGTTGACAGGCAGAGGGCACTGTCTACAGGTACTGACTCATGGCTACACCAGTGTCTTCTAAAACTAACGTGCTGTTTGCCTGGTGGTGACAGTATCCAGTGACAGCCCCACTGCCAGGCTAACCACACACACTGTGACTTACATGGTATCCGTGTCCCCTGGCTCCAAGCAGATGAGACGCTAACCCTGTGGTCCTGTGCTTACCTCCTGTGGGACCAGGACCAAGGAGTATCTCTGGGAGGTCTGCTCTGAGGGAGGAATATTCTCCCACTCCATCCTGAGTCCTACCTGGATGCCCCTCACATCAGCAGTGGCTCAGTGTCTTACTACTCACCTGTGCTGAGAGGTTAAAATAACCTGCAGGGAATTTGTAAACATATACACAACCTATATCATAGAAGTATGCGTGAGTACACTAAACTCATATTCCCAACATTACTCTAGAAGACTGAGGTTATTTAGGCACCCTTATGGTCACAAAGGCTGAACCAACAGCCTCCTCTTAGCCTTCAGAAAGAACAACCTGGAAATAGTTTTTTCTCAGTAAAACCCTAGTATTAAATAGAATGAAATTAAACCACATCAATTATATTAAATGTCATCACAGAACATGTGTTGCCACAATACCCAATATTCCTAATCTTTCTCTCAGAAAATGAAAACGAGGTTTATATGTTCCATGTTTACATCCTCATGACTTCCTACTCTTAAAGTGATTGAGATAGGGATCAAAGGTGACATGGAGAGGACCGTCCCTACCCACAGTTTGAAACTAGGTCCTTTCTGAACCTGCTACAGGATGCCTGGTAACCCACCACTGACAGGAATTCCTCTTCTAATATTCTTGATTTCTCCTCTTGTACTATAACATAGAGGGAAAAACCATATTTAAAATCCAAATTTGCTTTTAGGGCTATGTCTTTGCAGCCAGCTGGCAGATTTCATATCGAGGGAGGAAGAAATTTCTATACTGACAATAATCTTCCCAGAGACTAGAAGGAAAAGCTGAAATGAATAAAATTTCAAGGTTTCTGCCAAGTCTCCTCAGCTGTAAAGATGCTCTTTTAGGAGTAAAGAGTTCTGCATATTGCAAGGTGGGGGAATGGACAGGAGAGGGGCACAGAAAAGAGGGAAAAGTCCACTCTGAAGAGGAAGGCAAGGCATGTCCAGCCCCCATGGAAGTCTGGGAGCACCAGTGACTTTTGTACATGATGCCTGGTGGTAGGATGGAGGGGAGCAAGAGCCACCTGAGAGACACAGGCCCAATCCTTCTATACGTGTCCTCAGTGAACACTGACTAGGAAGGTGAAGATAATGACATCAGACCCAAGCTACTCCCTCTGCCTCCAGAATCCCCAGATCTTGGGATGAGGATAAGGACCCTAGAGTACAGGGGCCTATTGATTCTAATCTGTCTCTGGTGAATTCTGCTTGATGGGTCTAGGTCCAAACAGGTGCTCAATCGGAAGACCATCCCCAGGAGCACATATATCTCTCAGCCCTCCTTACTACAGAAATTGGAGTTAGGGTATTGGGGTACTCCTTCTGCAGATCTAGGTGAGGTCAATAATAACTCCTTGTGTTTCTAGCATGTTTGAAGCACCCAACACTTTAGGAACTTCCCCTTTATTAACTCCTCACCCATAGAACAGACAAAGAAAAGGGGGTAGAGGTTGCTGATTACCAAAGTTCCAGAGGCAATGAGCCTGGACAGTTACTCACAGATAGAGGAGCACCAGGCTGGTAGCTAGGAGAAGCCACGTTTCTGTGGAAAAGCCTGGGATCAGGTCCATGGCCACTTTCCCCCTGTGGATATCCTCTCCTCTGTCTCAGCAGTGCGCACCAGTGTTTGATGGTGTGCATGCAGAGCTTCCCTTCCCACAAGCGGAGATTCAGTGAGGCTGGAATTTATATACTGAAGAGGGGGGTGGGGCTGGAGCTGCAGCCAGTAGAACAGCCACTTCATGCACCACCTACAGGTGCTCCCCACCCATGAGTGTTGGCAAAGCATAGTGGACATTCCCAGTTTGAACTCCTTTGAGTTCATATTTTGTGGGAAATCAATAAACAACTCATTCAGTGTTATCAGTAATCTCAAAGGTTACATCAGCTCAGGTAAAACCACTATCCTTAAATCTCTAACTTGCTCTTGTTACCATGATTTTCTGCACCCTTAAATACTTGAAATTCTTCACACAAGCTGGGTCTACTCATCTTTACCCATGTAGTTTCCTCTGCCTAGAAATGCCCCTGTGCTCCCTGAAGGATCCTACTCATCCTTCAAACCCAGCTCTGACAGAATCCCCTCAGTTAGAGTCTTTCCTCACCAACCTCCTTGAACAGAGACAACCACTTCCTGCCCTGGGAAATTTCTGTCCCATGAGCCCTAGTTCTATTCTTGTTCTTTGTACCCTCCATCCCTATAATTGGTCTCCAAGCTCATTTGCCTTATAGAGGAGACCTTCTTAAGGGCACAGTCTAAGTACTTATCAACATTATGTCCCTAGTCTCCAGCAAAGTGCTCAGGGGGCATCCAGAAAGGTTGATGCACTTTAATTGGTAGAAGTGAAATTACTGGGCTTCCTAGTATCCCTTCTGGGTAGATCACTGGTGACCTTGCTTGATGGGAGAGGTATGAGGACATAGCCTCTGGAAATTACACCAGCTCACTTTTGTCACTCTGACCCATGTTCTGTTTCTGCATGTCCTGAGAAACCATGGATTATGTGGCATACCTCGTGTAATCTCTGGGACACGGAGCCCTACAAAGAGGTAAATAAGAAAGAAGAGGCTCCAAGCTGGAATACCAACACAGGGCAGACATAGGAAGCTGAAGATGATCCTCAGGAAAAGTAGAAGAGGAAGTCCCACGAATTCTGAAATAATTCCGCACCCATTCGGTGCCTTCACTGGGTACCATTCCATAGGGCAATGCTATTACTCTGTTTACAGATGTGGAGACTGAGACTCACTGACTTCAACTGTATTTCCAACAGCCACTGATCACAAGAACATATTGTAAATAAATGGACATAAAGGGAGACTGGAAAGTCTTCTGTGCTCGGCAATACTGATATTTAATGTTTGCCCTTCCCTGATAAGGGTCTCTACAGGAAATAGACCCAAGTCTGCAACAGCAAACTGGTTAAATTTATTTACCAGTTTATGTCCTTGGCAACCAGCACAGTAACTTTCTCATAATTCCAAAACAAAGAACTCTGACACATCTTAGCAAGGAATACTGATGCTAGCCAAGATGGTACTAAGAGCATTGTCCCGTCTAATGTTTTTCGGCAGAGAGGTACACAGAAACAAGGAAAGATTCCTGTCATTTGATAATTCTTGACAATTTAACGCTCTCAACTAAACACAAAGTCTTTTTTATTGTACTTGAAACCAAATCTCTGTGGGAACTAATACACTTTTATCCTCTTTTAAAATCCATGCTTGGTTTTGATGATTTCAAAACTAAGCCTAAAATGAGTATCCGCCTGCCCTCTTCACCTCACTGGCTGCTGCAGCTGGTTGAAATCTATCCAACTGCTGGGGACTACAATGTAGCCAGCACTGAACCAAGGCAGATGGCCCTGTCTGCAAGGGAGAATAATAGAGACATGGCTTTGTGCCCCATCCTTCTCCACAAGCGAACATCTGCCACGACAAGACTCACATCCTCAGAGTTGTGAAGCATATATGAAAGAAGACACTGTGTTTCGGAGGAACACCCCACACACCCCATGGCTCTCATCTACTCCTTCCTGTATAATACGCTCATCATGAACTTTCCAAACTCTGCTCCAAATGCATGCAGTAAAACCAGATCTTAGACCCAGATATCATTCAGGTTGAATATAGAGAAAACTAACAGATAATTATAGTACAGCCAAGTAAAAGTAACTATGCATCCTCCTCAACAGTGAAGGATTTTTTTAAATATTATTTATTGTCAAATTGGTTTCCATACAACACCCAGTGCTCATCCCAACAAGTGCCCTCCTCAGTGCCCGTCACCCACCCTCCCCTCTCCCACACCCCCCCAATCAACCCTCAGTTTGTTCTTAGTATTTAAGAGTCCCTTATGTTTTCCCCCCTCTTCCCCTCCCTCATGGTCTTCTGCTAGGTCTCTCAAAATCCATCTATGCATGAAAACATATGGTATCTGACTTATTTCACTTAGCATAATACTCTCTGGTTCCATACAGGTTGCTACAAATGGCCAGATTTCATTCTTTCTCATTGTCAGGTAGTATTCCATTGTATATATATATATACCACATCTTCTTTATCCATTCGTCAATTGATGGACACTTAGTCTCTTTCCATGATTTGGCTATTGTTTAAAATGCTGCTATAAACATTGGGGTACTTCTGCTCCTATGCATCAGCACTCCTGTATCTCTTGGGTAAATTCCCAGCAGTGCTATTGCTGGGTCACAGGGTAATTCTATTTCCTTTTTTTTTTTTTTTGAGGAAACTCCACGCCGTTTTACAGAGTGGCTGCACCAGTGTGCATTCCCACCAATAGTGTAAGAGGGTGTCTTCAACAGTGAAAGATTTATCAGTTTCCTTAGTCTCCTTAGCTATTGGTCAAAATTGAATAGAATAACATTTAGGGAAGACTTAGGCTCAGATATCAGTGTAGGCAAATAGGTTGTCAGGGACTCAGGGATTCAGGGAGCCCAGCTAATATTCTCATCCCTTTGTATTGTTAGCTCAGGTGGCATCTTCTTGGAGAAGCATGGCCTGACTTCCACAGGCCAAGAGAAGCACTCACAGTAGAGGAGGCTGTGTTGCCCTGGAATGACTTGTGCATCACATTCAAATTTCACAGATCACAGTCTCGAGTGTGCAAAAATGAAGGAAAGGTTAAGTGTCTGTTCCTAACTGGGCAAACTCTCATTCTTCTCAGTAAGGCCAAACTTGCTCTTGCCAATTCCGGGTAACCAGGTGGTACTTAAGTGTTGGTGGCTGGGCCCTACGGTTGGTGTGGGAGTGGCGAGGAAAGTGATAGGTCCTGGACATCCTGACATTGGAGAAGGTGGCACCTTTCCCATTGTCATTAGATGTTGAGTGGGCTCTGCACCTGCTGTATTCAGTCCCTGGGCCAAGATTAAATATAAAAAAGTCAAATCCTTGCCTTATGAACCTAACACTCTAACGGGGAGCGAGGCTAAACATATAACCACACAAACATTGAGCTATAAATCAAGATACCTGCTATAAAGTAATAGTATTTGATATATCACCAGATCTGGCTGAGCCAGATATCAGACTATCTGTAGGCCTTTCAGAAATGGTCATTTGTTGGGATGAGCACTTGAGTGTTGTATAGAAACCAATTTAACAATAAATTATTTAAAAAATGTTCACTCCATATGAACTCTTAAAACAGTTTAACTCAAGGGTGAGAGAGGACAAGGGTTATAGAGTAACCCCAAATCATGCAATATATTTTCTTTTAGCAAGAGGAGGACTCTTGACTTTAAGTTTTAATTGAAATGTACTTAAAAGGTTGGGTGTTTAGTGGATGTGGACTTTTTACTTTTTTCCTTCTTACTCTTTATGTTTAAATGGCTCTTTCTACCTCCTTGCCTGTGAGGAGCCACTGAGATGTTAATGTTTAGAGACTTCACTTCCTGGATTTCATTGGAGCCTACAGTGCCTGTCCAGTTATGTAAACACAGGGGTTGGAGCAGAACCACCACATCTCATACTTCCCGACCCTTATAGGATCTAAAGCTCCACTGGGATGGGATTCCTCTCATCTTCCTTCTCCTAGTGGGCAGAATTTGTCTCTAAACAGTTCCCTAAGTAGAGTGCCTTGTAGGTCAATAAAAGTTAACCCCCATAAAGAACCAAACAAAAGGTGTAAGAAGAGCTCATTGCCTTCTTAGCAACACAGTGTTTTTATAAAATTCAGTTTGGATTTTGAGGCAGAACCATGATCAGACCAATTTGAGTAAAGCATTCCACTTGAGCACAAATTGTCCCAAATCTCACTAATCATATAAATTTTACACTGTATTCAAACATAATATTTTTAAAAATTAATATTAATGCAAATCGATAAATAAAAGATAAAATATCATAATTTTAAATAAACACACGTTCAGTAGGTTAATTTTATGTAACTGATTCACTTCAAAAAATGGGAGGAAAATTATAAGAAAACTAGAAAATAATGCCGTGAGTTCTATCATCTGACCAATAGGGGTTTTAGAACAGAGAATACATACAATGAAATAGTTCAAGAAAATTTCCCAGAGATGAAGAGCAAAAGTCTCCAGATTGAAAGTCCGATGCACTGCGCCACCTGCTATAGCCCTTGAACACAATGCGATGGGTTAGATTCTAATATAAATTTATTTAAAAATAGAAAAATCAGAAATGCAATTCCTCAGCCACACCAGCCACATTTCAAGTGCACAATACTCCCATGTGGCTGGAGACAACCATATTAGATAACACAGATACAGAACATTTGCATCATTGCAGAAAGATCTCTTGGACAGCTCTGCCTATAGTAACAGATGACAGCAGATACATGAAGGCACATTGTCATGAACTTTCAGACACCAGGGAGAAAAAGAAAATCCCAAATTCTTGCAGAAAGAGTGAGGGGAGAAAGACCCAGGTCAAGTACAAGGAATCAGAAACCAGAAGGGCAGGAATCTTTTCAACAGCGATAGTAGAGATAAGTCTCTATGTCTACAAGTTCATGGAGAAACTTCTAGCTCACCTAAAATTCTGTGCTCAAGTATGAGGGTAGAGCAGAGATATATTCAGACATGCACATTCTTCAAAAAAAATTTACTCCTCTTCATCATTCTTCTGAAAACTACCAGGAGATGGCCTATAGAGAAATGAGGGAGAAAACCAAGAAAGAGATCAGGTAGAGCAAGATGCCACCAGTTTTGTTAAAACTACCAATTAGCACTGTTCAGCTTTTTAAACATGTACATATATACCTTTGATTTTTTTTCAGTAAAATAAATTTTTAGAAGCCTCAATCAGATATCAGCTCCTCCCAACCACTTTTGGGGACAAGTGCGCCTTCCCTGTGTTCTCAAAGCACTGAGGCTGACCTCCCACCACACTGAATCTATCTATTCAAGGGTCTGACTTTTCCCCACCAACAGGGAACATTTGGACCTGATCAAGAGCAGTGCCTAGGAAATGTTTGTAAATCTGAAAAAAAGCCAAAAGAAGACCCTTCCTGCTGACCTTCTAGACATGTTTGAAGGTTCAGATGAACCTCCTAATAGCTGATGCTGGGAAATCCCCAAATGACAAAATGATGAGAGGTACTGGTGGACTCCATGTGCTGTTCCAGTATGTCCTTCCCAAACAGCCATGGAATATTTTACTGAAGACCTACTGTGTGCTCAGCAGTGCTTAGGCCCTGAGAGGACAGCAGTGGGGCCAACACTAGCTTCAAACCATCCCTGCTTTTTGTGGGTTGGGGGGGGTCCATCTCATCAGTGGGACTAATAAGTTTATCTGGAAGCAGCACAGCATAGCGAAGGAAGCCACACTCCACGTTTTCTACTCTCACCTTAAGGAAGTCATTAATCTCTCTGTGCCTCAGTTTCCTCAGGGGGCTGTTAGGAGGATTACATGAGAAATCTGTAAAATTAAAGCCTTGGGTTTGAACAATGAGACTCTTTCCAGCTTTCTGATTCTTTCATCTTTGTTGATCAGTCAACAGTGTTATGGTTCCAATTGCAGACATAAGAGATACAGTGCTTTTGAAAATACACAGATGCTCAAAGAAAATGTAGCTTTTTTACTTTTCACAGATGAAATTATCATCCCCATGAGACCCTTCTTGGGGTGATATTGGGGAGGGAGGATCTCTTCATAAAACCACTTCTTGGTCACTTGGGTAAGACGTTTTCTGAGTTCAGTCTCAGAAACTCCCCCACACACCCACCCCCGCATTGACCTTTCTCTGCTCCTCCAAGAATGAGCTCAAAATGTTTGAAGATATGACTTCTGGGCTGGAAAAGTGGGCCTTAGATCCTCTCTCTACCCTGGGACTTACCGGTGACACCTGCTCCCTGCCCTGGTTCTACAGAGGATCCTTGCTGGTCTGCGGCTGTGTCCATGCTCCTATCATGCCTGGGAATTGC
>PITB01029910.1:0-17459 GCA_004024585.1 Paradoxurus hermaphroditus
CAGTTGCCCCTTGGTTTCCTCTGTTTATCACACTCTATTATAACCATCTGGTTAATTGCCACCATAGGCTATAAATTCCCTGAGGACTGTGATTGCCTCTGCCTTGCTCTTTCTAATACTTGTTAGAGTGCCTTGCCCTTCCAAAGTGGATGCTCAGTAAATATTACATGAAAATACAAATAAACAAAGCTCACAAGCCAGCTGCCCTGTCCTCTTCCCAACGAGCACCCTTTCTGTCTCTGTCTGCCTCTCTTTCTCTCCCCACCCCCCAATACATGAACCCTGGCTGCATCTGTCCAAATACCTGATCACCTGAGAATCCATCTGTGGCCTAAGTGCCTACTCAGATGTGGATGTCTGTGTTTGTCTAACCAAGGTAAACTGGGCTAGGAAGGAAACGGGGTTGTTTTCAGGCCTCTGCTCAGAACTGACATGGGTAGGGCTTGGGTGACCTGAATAGTGGCGTTTTGTATTTGGATGCGGATCCTTGTATTTTGTACTGTATAAACTGAAACTTTTCCACTTGGTTTTTTCCATCTCCTTGGAGGACTGGACACTAAGGCTCTCTCTGGCAGAAGAGTGTGCTGGCCTTGTAGTCTTCTGATTACTGAGGCTGAGGACACTGCCTTACTGTCCTGTCCCTGACAATGAAGGACACTTGTCACATGTTGGGCCAACCTGTGTGTCTAATTTGGGGCTTAACTGTGCTAGTGGATGACAGTGAACCTGGAACCTGTAGAAAGGCAGGGACTGCACTCTGGATAAAGTCTCTCCTCTACCCTGGGGTCTAAAGACTTTACTGTTTTGCATTTGATCGCTTTCTGGCTAGGTGTCTCACATCAGCTGAGATGACCGATGCAGGCTATATTATAACTCTTATGGGCAAGAGAGAGACGCTCTTAGTATAAAAAATAGAAAGCTTTAGGGGTGACTAGTACAAGATCACACAGTTGTTTAATGACAAAACCAAATACTTAGATTGACTAGAGTTCGATTTTTGCTTTAAAACTGGGTGAATGGAAAGAAACTTCACCTGTAAAAGAAATGACTTGGAAGTTACTAACATGTGTTTCAAGAGATTGAGTAGGGACAAGATATTTGTCCCTTGGTCAGAACACATAGAATCCCTTATGAAAACAGTACCAGGGCACTTGGGTGGCTCAGTTGGTCGAGCGTCCGACTGTGGCTCAGGTCATGATTTCAGTTGGTGGGTTTGAGTCCCGCACTGCATCGGGCTCTCTGCTTCAGATCCCCTGTCTCCCTCTCTCTCTGCCACTCACCCACTCAGACTCTCTCTCCCTCTCTCAAAAAATAAACATTAAAAAAATTTTAGAAAATACTCAATATTTTACCCTGTTTTATAGGTCTCCAGCTTTTGCCCTAGTGGTTTCAGAGAGGTCCAGAAAAGAAATTTCACTCCGCATGCAAAAAAATATTTATAAATTATACTTTTCCTAGAAGGGATATGATTCAAAAAAGAAAAGATTTTAAAACAAAACTCACCCACTAAGAGTTTTCACTTTGAATAATCACAAATTATAAGATGGATTGCTCATAAGATTTCGAGACTCTTCCTCTGGCTAGCCTATTTCTTCTTGAATTCTTTTAGTTTATAGAATTGCTTTGAAGTGAGACATGGCCATATTTACTTTTGTCTCAAACAAAGACTCTTACATGGAAGACCGTTCTCCTCTCTGGCTTGTATGTAACCTACTGTCTTGCGAAGGCGCAATACCCACTTCTTTTACTCCCCGACTCCAATTCACCTCTTACTACACTGGGACCTTCTTGAGGTCAAGAACTGCAATGGGAAGAACTTTGGTTCCGGCAACTTTTAATCTCCAGGATGACTTTATTTGCTAATTTTATCAACCAATGTATGCTAGTGTGCTGTGAAGCTTCTTTCTTTCTTTTAAGTGTCTGCTTTTACCCCAGCAGCAAACTGTGAGAGAGATAAAATAAGATCTAATCTGTCGTCAAGGGGCTTGAAGATTCATTGAAACACCCACATGCTTACATGAAGTTAAATACAGAAACAAAAATGTGAGGTAGCTGTCAAGACTGGCGATAAACCGTTTATTCTCAGTAGTTGAGCTACTGAGAGCAAAGTACTTTTCTCGACATCAAAATCGAGAGGGAGAGTTTTAAATAACTCATCAAGGCAGAGTGAGGTGACCGCTATGCTGGAGACAGGCCTCAGATGACCACGTGTCCCGGTGTACAGGATAGTCCCAGTGTTGCCTGTTGTCTTGGTATAATTATGGTATGAATATAATATTTTCACTTTCAGAAGAGTCCCGGTCTGGATGTTAAATTATAGTCATCTTAGTTGTAAACAAGTGTAGTGGGAGTGAAGAGAAAGGAACTTTTCGTTCTTACTGGGGGTTGGAGGCAGTTTCCTGGAGGAGGGAATGCTGGAGTCCAACAGTAGCGAAGAACAGGTTTACAAAGAGGGGAGAAGCCATCACGGGCTGAGAGCAGCTCTGGTAGAGACTTGATGACTCCCAAGGACACACACGGGAGTGATTTCTCAATCAGTAGAAGCTCTTGGTTTGGAAGAGAGGAGAGTGGTACCGCCAGAGACTGGAGGAGTCTTGGAGACTATCTTGCCATAGGCTGCCATCACTCAGAATTCTGGTCATCAGAGAAAATGGCTGCCGGGAAATGACTGATGGCATTCTAGTCCTGCGTGGGACCAGAAGGGCACAGTCCAAGCTGGGGGAGGTGTGGGGGAGGTCAGTGGTAGAGAGGGAGGAAGAGAGTGAGTGAGCAAGAGGTGAAGTGAGAGAACATGAATTAATTTGAATTAGGTCAATCTATCCAGTTAAGGAAGATGTGGATTCCTCGCCAACAGACTCTTGTTTGGAATTTATTTCTACATCTCTTCCTTCCTCCCTGTGACCCCATACTCATTTGTATTCTGAGACTCTCAAGTTTAAGAGGTACTTAGAGGGAGGTTTATTTTCTTTCTCCCTTGATATTGGGAAATAGACTGGGCACCAGTGTTCTATGTAAGTCTGGTGACTGAAAGAAGCTGTTATAGGGAGGCAAATGCCTTTTTGTTTGTTTTGTTTTACTTTTTAACTTTTTTTAATTTTATTTTTTATTGAAGTACAATTAACATACACTGTTATATTAGTTTCAGGTGTACAGCATATTGATTCAACAATTCCATACATTAGTCAGTGCTCAACACCTGTCATCAAACAACATTATTACAATATTATTGATATTATTGACTGTATTCTCTATGCTGTACTTTTTATCTCCTTGACTCATTTTGTTTTTTTGTTTTTTAATATTTATTTATTTTTGAGAGAGAGAGAGAGAGAGAGAGAGAGAGCACGCAAGGGAGGGGCAGAGACAGGGGGAGACACAGAATCTGAAGCAGGCTCCAGGCTCTGAGCTGTCAGCACAGAGCCCGGCGCAGGGCTCAAACTCACTAACCGTGAGATCATGACCTGAGCCAAAGTCCATGCCTAACTGACTGAGCCAACCTGGCGCCCCTCCGTGACTTATTCTGTAACCAGAAGTTAACCCTCTAGATCTATTCCACCTGGGGGCCAAATGTTCTTTGTTCTCAGTGACCTTAGTAATGCCAGAGATCAAAAATCAAAACACAAAAAAGAATATGAGCATTTTACCTTTTCATGTTGAAAATGCCCCCGTTGGCTTTTCACTATAAAACATTTTGAACATATACAAAGATGAAGAGAGCCTCTATTATGTACCTGTTCCATGTCCTGGGAACCCACGTACCTGCCACCCGGCTTCAGCAGGCACCAACACTCTGCTGCCTCTGTCCTCTCCTCCTTACAGCAGCTCTCAGACATCCAAACATGTGTCTAGAAAGACATTAGAATATACCTTGAACACATAAGGGCTTTGCGTTTAAACATAACAACACTGTTATTATTGTACCCCAAAAGCTTACAGTTCCTTAGTATCACCTAATACTTGGTCCATGGTCAATTTTCCCTTTCACATGTCCATTTTAAGACCTTAATTTGTAACTCTGAGTCTTGGTGTAGTGCACAGGAGTAGAATGGCTGGCCCTTATGTGGGGAGGGCAGAGGAAGAAGAGGAGGCGGTCTACGGCCATACCACCCTGAACGCGCCCAATCTCGTCTGATCTCGGAAGCTAAGCAGGGTCAGGCCTGGTTAGTACTTGGATGGGAAGAAGAGGAGGCTGGAATCCTAAACTGAATTCAGAATTCTTTCTCTTTTTTATGCCTCAGTTTTAGTAACCTTTTGTCTCCAGTGAGCTAACAATATACTTCTAGAGACTGTTCTGTTTAGAGCAGAGAAAGTCTTTTAAAGGCTTCAGAGAAAGTGTTTCTTTGCACAAGTACACTACATTATTCTATTGCCTTTTTATTCATCCAGTGAACATTGTCATTGTGCTTCCTTGTAGTACATTTGTTCCTGGTTCCTTTGCAGTCGGTAGGTTTAAGTATTCAGTGTATTCACTGTGCATCCAAGTGCAAAACCCTGGTAGGACTTGAGGTTAGTCTCAGCTGCGAGTTTTGTGAATCAGGCTCTGTGCTGGGTACTTTACATAGGTTATTTCATTTATCCCTCACTATGCCCCTCAAGATCATTTTTCTCACCCCATTTTGTCTCTGAGGAAGTTAGGTTCTAAGAGGCTAAGGAACTTGCACAGAAAAGGTCACCCAGCTAATAAGTGGCCTTTCTAGGACTGCCAGCCCTGCAGCCCCTGTCCCACCATCATGAAGCTGAAAGGCAAAAGCTAACAGAGAGCCCACCTGGCTACTTCCAACATACCATCATTTTCTCTATCTCTAGGGCAGATACATAAGACACGTGTAGATTAACAGAGCATTTTATAGTGTATCATAGTTGAAATACAAAGAGAATGATGCGAAAAATCAGAGGCATAAAAAATGACTTCTGGGTGCCTGGGTGGCTCCGTCAGTTAAGCATCCAACTCTTGATTTCGGCTCAGGTCATGATCCCAGGGTCGGGAGACTGAGCCCTGGGTGGGGCTCCGCACCGACAGTGTGGAACCCGCTTGGGATTCTCTCTCTCCCTTTCTCTCTGCCCCTCCCCATCACTCTCCCACACACTCTCTCTTTCTTTCAAAATAAATAAATAAAAAAGGTAAAGAAATGACTTTTGATGGGGGGCAAAGTAAGGCTTCACAGGGGACATGGCATTTAAGAATGAGCTGAAGGAAGGACAGTGACAGGGCGCTGAGAAAGCATAGGACATGTGTGGGAGATACAGTCAGGGCGTGGAGTGTGACAAGATGGATAGGTGGGTTGAGGTCAGATTTTGAATAGATTCTGTTATCAGGCTCAGTTGTGTAAAATTTAACTGCTGTGTGGTTACAAACCATTAAAAGCTTTGTTAGCGAAGGGAGTAAACTAATGAGAACTGTGCTCTGGGAAAAACTTAAATGGTGGAGAGACTGAGGATGGGGAGACCAGTAAGGAGACTATTTACTCTGACCCCAGTGGGAAGGAAGGAATACCTCCCAGGGTGGTAACCAAGGGAGAGGGCAAGATTACAAAGAGATTTTGAAATATCCAGTGCTAATCTTTGTTAGAGAAGCTCGAAGACTATGTACAGTTTTGCTTTGTAATTTAGATAGAATATTGATGTTCTTATATGCTAGGTACTGTTCTAAGTGCATATGCAATAAGCTATTTGCAATTGTTATCATTTAATTATAGCTATTATAACTTCCTAGGGCTTTTTGAAACATTTTTATACCAATTTAATAGAGATAAAATTCATATACCATTATAACTCACCCATTTAAAGTGTATATAATTCAATTACACATCAGTGATTCTATACTATTCAGAGTTGGGCAAATATCATAGCAATTAATTTTAGAATGTTTTCATCACTCAAGAAAATACTGCAACTCATTAACCATCACTCCCCAGTGCCTCTGTCTCCCCTTACCCCCTCCACCCACCCCCCAGTCTACCACCCTCCACCAGTCTTCTTTATTTCTCTGTGGTTTTGCCTTTTCTGGGTATTTCCTATAAACAGAATTATGCTCTTTGTGACTGACTTCTTTCACTTAGCATATTGTTTTCAAGGTTCATCCGTGTTGTAGCACGTGTCATTCCTTTGTATGGCCAAAAACCATTCCACTGTATGAGTATACCACATTTTGTTCGTCTAGTCATCGATTGATGGGAATTTTTAGTTATTCTAGAATTTAGCTATAGCAAACATTTATGTGTGAAATAAGTCAGATACTGAATGGGACTTGGACATTTGGATTATATAGCCATTTCTGTCTTAATGACCCTCACCTTCTATAGGTAACTCACCCGTTAAGTCTTCCCTGGATTAGGCCATATCTGAACTGCCTTATCAATAGTCACCTTTAGTATCTTAGTATTTTTAGCAAATACCTTTATTTGTTTGTTTGCTTATTTATTTTTACAAATTTCAGTTAGCCAACATACAGTGCAATATTGGTTTTAGGAATAGAATTCAGTAATTCCTCACTTACATACAACACCCAGTGCTCATCACAAGTGTCCTCTTTAATACCCATCACCTATCTAGCCCATTTCCCATCCACCTCCCTCACAAATACCTTTAGAATTTAAATTAATTAAATTAATATTAAAAGTACTAAATTTTGCTCTTTTCTCTTCAGTTGGATTGCAACCATACTAAGTATAATAAATACATGTTGGAGGCACCTGGGTGGCTCATTTGGTTAAGCATCCAACTTCAGCTCAGGTCATGGTCTCGTGGATTGTGGGTTCAAGCTCTGCATTGGGCTCTGTGCTGACAGCTCAGAGCCTGGAGCCTGCTTTGGATTCTGTGTCTCCATCTCTCTCTCTGCCCACCCCCCATTGGTACTCTGTCTCTCTCTGTCTCTCAAAAATGAATAAACTTTTAAAAAAATTTAAAAGAAAAAAAATACATGTTGGACATCTTCATTATTCCCCATGAGAACTTTAAAGTCCCTTTCCACACTAAGAGTGTGTTAAGTGTGGAAGAGGGGCCTACAAGCGTCAGGACAGACCCGTTAACACTGCCTGGCTGTGACCCCACTTTTTCTATTTAAACTTCTCCCTTCCCTACTTCTAAAAGTGACTCGTAGAATACTGTCACTTGTAGAATAGCGTACAAACTATTAACCTGGTTAATATACTTGGTAATAATGCTACTACTCTAACTCTGAAAGGATTGATACATTTTGCGTTGAATTTTTAAATTGGTCACGCAAAACCATTTCTCATTTTTAAGTAATATTTTAGAATTCACTGTGCCATAGCTTCTATTGGGGCAAGAAATTGAAAATCTTACTGTTTTTAGAAGGGATTGTCACATTAGGGATTCTATGAGCAGTGGATCAATTTGTAGAGTTAAAAATTGAAGCCTTGGAGAGGAGTCAGGTGATCGGTTACTGATGGTTGCTTTGTACCTAATTGTGTGTTGAATTTTGCAGTAAACACCAGGGTGGAAATGACTTCAGGAGAATCCTGCATTTAACACAGATTGCCGTTAAGACTCTGGGCAAGTGATTTCTCCCAAAACAAAACAAGATGCCTACACAGAGAAACTCTGATTAGACACAGTTAATCTATAAACTCGTCATTAGCCCAATTCTCAAGTTCTAGGTAATATAGGTTTCATTATAATGAAAGTTTATTGTGTTTCTGTTTCTAATCATTTAATTTCAGCTTCATCCCTGAAACTTCCCCTTGCATTAGGTGGGTGAAAATACTCCTCTGGGGACATATAGAAAAAGAGGCTCTCTCTTCCACCCAACCCCCACTCCAGCCACCCCTTTCTTTCTTGCATACAAAAATTTCCTCCGTTATCTTGACAAAGAGCTGACAAGACTTGGTGGTAAAATAAGCAGATGCAGTTAATTCAGGATCCACGCCAGCTGTACTTAGAATTTGACAATTTACATATGAATATTTACTAGTGGAGAATGGATAAATGTGATTAACTACACAGTGATTTTTTTCTGCAGAAAGAGGTTACAGAAGAAGGGCTGGACCGTAATGGTGGAAACTGGTGTGCACTTGCATTCCCGTGTGGTCAATTTTGTAACACCTATGAAAGTGTTTTGATCCTCTGGAGTACACTTTATTTTCTGTTTGAGTAGACATAATGCTAAAGCTGAGGAAGTAGTTCTGTTTTTTGTCTTTCCTCTTTATTATTTTCTTTCTTTCCCTCCTTTTCATTTCTCTTTTCTACTTATGCTCACGTGAAGACTGTTCAGATCAGTGTCTAGGATATCCTACCTTTGGTGTAAGAATTTTCTTTCCTTTCCATGATGTAACATTAGTTCAACATGTGATTGGTTGAGAACTTCAGCTATCCTAGCCAGAGCAAATTTGGTTTTTATAGTTAATGAATAGCTAATGTTTTCTGAATGTTTACTGCATGCCATGTGTCTCGCAATGTACATTTTGTGTGTTATTTCACTTAATCTTCTTAACATCCTAATTATATGGGTGCCATTATGATCCCCCCTTGATAGATGAGGAGGTTGAGCCATGCCAAGCCCTTGTCACCTTCAAGGCCTGTGCTCTTGACCACTAGACTTACTGCCTAATGTAGCACATTCCCTAATTCTATAATTTATCACATTCTACTAAATCAACCAATAACTTGGTCGTGCTTCTTGAACTGGTCTCTGGCCGGAATGCTGGATTTGACTGTTGTTTTTATCTTAGAGGAAACTTTTGAGTTTCAATTTCCTTATCTTTAAAATGAGAGACCTGGAATCTTTTGCCAAATTAATTCAAGTGTTGCCTCCATTTTCTTATCTAGGATTTGGAACAGATAAAGCCAACCAAATTTGCATCCTCTATTTTTTTCTTTTTTCTTTTTCTTTTAATTCCAATGTGGCTAACTTCCATTTTTTTCTTCCTTCAAATTTAAATACTTCTCCTGGTGGGGCTGAGATCTCTTGACTGGCACTAGTTAGCCAGGGAACAAAGGTTGTTGAGAAGCTGTGTGCAAGGGAGCGTTCTAGGTATTCTAAGTACATTATATACCTTATCGCATTGAATCCGCACAAAGCCCCCTGTGGAATAGACATTATTATCTTCATTAAGAAAGAAAGCAACCGCAATATACCTGTGGGAAAGCTGAGGTGCATCTGATGAAATCTATCACATAGTATTGATAAAGTTCTCTCTGCTTAGTACTGTGTATTCAGGGAAGAGACTAACTCATTTCTGTGTGCTCAGCTCTAAGCCTTTATAAAGTAAATCCCTGACTAGTATTTTTAGACCTCTCTTTAGGTTTCCCTACACACCTGCCTCTCTTTTACTGTTCCCTATTTTAGTTACTAGTATGCTTTACCACCCACGTGCTAGAAATCTCGGCATTGTCTCTGCTCCTCCGTGCCTCTCACAAACCAGAAAGCCTCATGGGTTCTCCCTTGGAAATGTCTTCTGAGTCTCTCTCCCTGTACTTCTTTGACCCCAGACAGCCCCTGTCTCTAATCTGAGCAGTTGCCTCCTGACTCATTCGTCTTCTTTACATCTACTGCAAACTCCTTCCTCACATAGACCTGATCTTGGCGATATTTTGCCTAAGCTCCCTGAGGAGTTCTTGTTCTCTACTGACTACTATTCAGTCTTCTTAGCATGGCTTCCGCAAACTAGTTGTACTCATTTCACACTCCTCACCAGACACCAGGCCACTGAAGCTGAACAATCCATGGGGCATTTCACCAAATCTAGGGTCATACTTTACTTCTCTTGGGATGTTTTCATTTCCTTTTTCTGCTTGTCAAGTCATAATTTGTTGTTGTTTCACCTCAACAAAAATTAACTCTCCCCTTCATAGATTTACCATCACACTCCCTTCTCCCCTTAAGCAAATGCAATTTATGAAAATCCAATTTAATGATAAAGGCAGGGTATTATTTTCAAAAATGTTCACAACATAATTTCTTTTTTTTTAAGTTTTTTTATTTTTGAGAGAGACAGTGTAAGTGTGGGGAGTGAGGCAGAGAGAGAGGGTGAGAGAGAATCCCAAGCAAGCACCATGCTGTTAGCACAGAGCCTGACGCGGGGCTTGAACTCATGAAACTGAGATCATGACCTGAGCTGAAACCAAGAGTTGGACACTTAACCAACTGATCCATCCAGGCGCCCCACAACATACTTTCTTTACATAATTAAATCCCCAGTTATTTTTAAATATAATTCTATATACAGCAATCTGGCTTTCAGAAACAGATTTACCTTATTTAAAAAAATTATTTTATATTATTATTATTTTTTAACGTGGACTCCATGCCCAACGTAGGGCTTGAACTCATAACCCTGAGGTTACAAGTTGTGTGCTCTACCACCTGAGCCAGCCAGGAGTCCCAAGAAGAAAATTTGTTAATGTACATGCTATTGTCCAGTGCTTTAGAGAACAAACAGGCTCATCCAGCGGCAATAATGAATGGGTTGGAAGAACGGATGAGTAGCTGTGGGGAAATCTGAAGCTGTATAGCCCATTCATTTTTGACTGGGGTGCTGATCCATCTGAATCTCCTTTATGTCAAGGGCCATGAAGAGGGCTGGGATAAAATGAGAAGCTGTGAACCAAGGAAAGACTCCAGTAGAAGCCTGGGTCCGGGATAGAGAACCTATGGCCGTTAATAATGATTAATACGCGTGTGCTTTTCAGAACATCGAGCTGAAGGTTGAAGTAGAGAGCCTGAAACGAGAACTCCAGGACAAGAAACAGCATCTAGACAAAACATGGTAAGTTGCACTTTGAACCAGTTGAGCTCTTGGTTCTTTCCAGAGTCTGGTTGATTAATCTGAGAACAAGAGATTTGGAACCAAATTCCTTCACCTTAAGTCTGGCATTTGAACGCTGTGTGCAATTGAGGAACTGAAACAATATGCTTTCTTTCCCTTTGGTTTTCTCTCTCTCTCTTACTAAATCTGACAGGCCTCGCATAGATTGGAAATTCACCCAGCCTAAGACTATAAACTTCCTATTCAGCACATCAGGGGCTGACATAGATTTGGAGGGAAATGCACACTCTCCTACACTGCTGGTGAAAGTTTGAATTGTGGCAATATTTGGTATGTGGCACTGCCAATGAAGTGAAGAATACACATTTCCTTTGACCAAATAATCTCCAGAAGGAATCTCTCCCTCATAAACAAAAGCATGAGTATGAAAGAATAAATGTACAAGGATGTTTACTGCATCATTATTTACAAAGGGCAAAAAACTAGAAACAGCTCTCCATCGAAAGGACAATGGCTGAGGACATTTTGATATAACCATACCGTGGAATATTATGCAGTCATTTAAAAGAATGATTTAGCTCTGTATTATTTTCTTGGTGGGAAGTCCCTGATAGACTAAGCAAGGGGAAAAAGTGATGGGTGATATTTATGGTGTAAGGCCCTTTGTTAAAGGCAATCTTCTCTGTGTCTACATGTGTTCACTTGATTATACATAGACAAACTGGAGGGTTATATACCAAAGTCTTTAATGTTACTTATATCAGGGAAGTGAGATTAGAGTTTTTGATGGGGAGAAGTCTTGGTTTTTTTCTTTATATACTTTCGTATTGTTAAAATGGTTACTTTTATAATTTATGGTTTTTATAATTTAAAAAACCCCTTAGTTTTAAATGACAAGTATGATTAAAATTGCTATTCAAAATAACTTTTAGATTCCATCCTGGGATCAATATACATTCGATCTGGTCTGGCATTCTGTCTGTCTCCACAGAACTTCTTGATATTTAGGATGACAGGCCAGCAAGATCAGAAGCTCAACTCAAGTATACACATGATGCTGGTATTACTAAAGACTTACTAAAGGCATTTAAGTAAGCGTAATAGACTTTAGGAAAACATATACAAGTGAGAAATAAATTTTTAGATTTGTGTGATGCTTTTTAAAAATGTTTTATGTCAGTTCAACTTTTACTTAGGTGACATTATCCTATTTTTAGAAATGAGAAAACTAAGGTACGTTAAAGTCAAATGAGTGGCAGAGTCCACATCTTCTGGCATCAAGTTCAAGGCCAGTGTGACTTTACAACAGCTGTAGACTATTAAATCAGGCAGTCCTTGCTGAGTTACTCAGAAAATGTATAACTTCCATTCTCAGGATATTGTAGTTAACTGTTGTCTGTTGCATTTGTCAAGGACTATGAAGTCAAAGTAAAAACTGATGATTCTTAAGGTCTGCGTATTTACGGGTCTTGGGGTATTTTCTTGAGTTGTGTCCCTTGTACAGCCAAGACCCTCGACTCCCCCAAATCTGTATAATAAAATAGGAACTCAGGATAAATATAATCTCTGGGATGGTGCCAAGGAGTGTCCATTGATCAACCAAAGAATCCTATAATCTTTGGGAAAATTCCCTTTGGTCTTCGTAGACACAACCTTCTGAGCCAAATACTAAAATACCACTGGGCTTGGATGGAACAGCTTTTATCATGAACCTATGAAGTTTCAGTATTGTTCTCTGCCCTGAGAACAAGAAGGTGGTCCATGGTTCTCAACAAATGGCTTGAAAGAGGAATAAAATCAAACCGGAATTAAGATCATTCGGCACCTGATGCTGCTTCCAAATTGTTAATCCTCCAACATCCAAGGGCAGCTGTCGTTAGCTATAAATAAGCTGGTGACACCTTACCCCCTGCATGCTAGCGCCTGAACATTCATTCCTAAGGACACCAGAGAAGCAAAACTGGCCCAGAACCCTGAGCTTCCCAGATTAAATGTCTGTTCTCTGCATGGGACCATGGAAAAACTGGATAGAACTCTGGATCGGTAGGCCAGATTTAGGATAATGCGTTGGGTTAGTGACTGTAAAGGAGGAGGGCACTTCTGTGGCTGTCCAAATGGATATTCTGTCCCAGCGACCTAAGTGGAAGGAACACTTTAAATTCAAATAGCAAGAAAGGCAGGGAATTAGCAAAACACTCTGAGAGAACAGTCTAAACGGAAGAGAGCAAGGACAGATGAACATGGCTGTTGAATTCTGAACCGTTTGATGACTGCCCCCACCTCCCAAAGAAAGATTCTCCTCTTGAAGCAACAGCAATAATGAAGCCTCTAGAAAGTCAAATGTATTCCGATTGACAATTATAATTGTAAATTATAATTACAAAAATTAGAGTTCCCAAAAGATCACCTGAAAAGGTTGGAAGGAGCAATTCCACAAATAATTGCAGAGGGAACAATGCTTCCTTTCAATGTGACTCTGAATCGTTGCAATGACTTTAATGGGCCCGTTTGCTAAACTGCAGGACTGGCTCTGACGGGCTAATGCTCTGTGTCGTAGGGCTGATGCAGAGAATCTCAACAGCCATAATGAAGCCGAGCTCCGGCGCCAGTTTGAGGAGAGACAACAGGAGACGGAGCATGTTTACGAGCTCCTGGAGAATAAGATCCAGCTTCTACAGGAGGTGAGCAGAGGTGCCGAAGGTCCATGCCAACGGGGCCTCTTTCATCTCTTGCCCTACTGCTCTGCCCCCTGGTGTTCACCTTTTCTCTCCCTACTCTCCTTTCCAACTCCCCACAAGTCCACAGTCTAGGGCTTCTCACTTAGGTTTGTAGCCTCTCACCTGTTCATTCTTTTGGCAGGAATCCAGGCTAGCAAAGAATGAAGCCGCGCGGATGGCAGCTCTGGTAGAGGCCGAGAAAGAGTGTAACCTGGAGCTCTCGGAGAAGCTGAAGGGAGTCACGAAGGACAGGGAAGATGTACCAACTGACCGGGTCAGTCCTGACCAATACACTGAGGCCCTGGCCCAGCGGGACAAGTAGGTGCCTTCGATGCTCCATATATCACTCATCTTTACCTGTTCTCGGGGCTACAGGAGCATATACCAGCTGCACCGTTCCCTTTTAAGGTCTGACAGTAGATCTTTGTGAGTCCCAAGACTTTATTGCCCCTACAACCGAAGGTTTTCTTTTTAGGGTTGAATCTTCAATGGTATCCATTAACAGAACTCATTTGTATACCTTCTTGGTAGATATAAGTAGGACAGTAGTCAAATGGTAGCAAACAAGAGACATGGTTTTACTTATTCACCTTCATTGAGCACCTGCTACGGGCCTCAACACTAAGGTTACAGAGATGAAGACCCAGATCTTCTCATCAGGAAGCATGTTACATGATTTTCTTTCTCTTTCTTTCTTTCTTTCTGTCTTTCTGTCTTTTGCTTTTCTTTTCTTTTCTTTTATTTTATTTTCTTCTTTTCTTTCTTTCTATCTATCTATCTATCTATCTATCTATCTATCTATCTATCTATCTATCTTATTCTCAAGTTAACATACATTGTAGTCTTGGCTTCAGGAGTAGAACCCAGTGATTCATCACTGACATATCGCATGTTACATGATTTTAGTAAGTTCTCTGATAGAAGAAGCATGGGATGCTCTGGGGACATAGAGGATTGTTGTCTATTCCAGACTAAAAACAGCAAAGTGCCATTGAAGGTTTCCTGGAGGAGAGGAGATCTGAGCTGGGTTTTGAAGAATGAACGGGAGTTCGAAGAAATAGACAGGAAGTAGGTGTGAAACGGAAATATTCTGTGCAGATGGAGAAACTGTGCAAGTGAGACACAGGGAAGGGCATACATCAAGACCAGCAAATAGTTCTGCATAACTAGAGCAGAGGGTCTGGGAAAGACTAGTGAGAGGTAAGCTGTACCGGGAATAGGGTCAGTTTGTGCTGGCTTTGAATGCCATAAGGAACTTGAATTTTCTCCTAAAGGTAACTGGACAATTGTTGTGGTCACCCATGCCTACATTAATACAGCAACTCCCTAATAATTTCTTTACCTGCAGTCCTCCCCCTCTCTATTTCATCGCAATCTAACAATTCAGAGAAGTTTTGAAGTGGAAAATTCAACAATATCACACTGGCACATAATTTGGCCTCTTAGGTGCATGATACTATGGTGGCATGAAAAGCCTTTAGTAGTTTTTAACTGAATGGTGAAAAACACCCAATGTACCCACAATGACTAACGTGACCTTTTTGAGACACAAATCTGATCATGTCATTGCAGAGCCATTTAAAATATTTTCCAACACCAGGGAGCACCTGAGGGGCTCAGTCGGTTAAGGGTCTGACTCTTGATTTTGGCTCAGGTCATGATCTCAGAGTTCGTGAGAGGGAGCCCTAAGTTGGGCTCCATGCTGACAGCCTGCTCGCTCTCTCTAAATAAATAAACAAATAAATAAACTTTAAAAAATTAATAAAACAATTAATGCTCTCCAACACCTTCTGAAGATAAGATCCACTCTCCCTCTCATGGCCATCAAAGCCTTTTATGATCTGAGCTCTGATTTCTCCCAGACTCATCCCCACCATGACCCCTTCACACTTCACTGATGCAGGGCTAGTAATAATAATGACTAACGTTTGTTGGACTCTTACTGTACAGCTGAGCTGAGTACTATAATACTGTTTAATTCTCCCAACAACCCCATGAGGTGTAGGGATTATTACACTTTATAAATGAAGACACCTGGCATTTACAGAGTTGTGTCACATGGTTGCAGTCATTGCTCGACTCTAAACCTTGAATCCACCCATTGCCTCTAGAAGCAAACAATACAACGTCAGGTCTCCAGAATTTTGCTCATGCTTTTCCGTCTGTGGGAAACTCTTTCTATCTTTATCCTTCCTGGTGAACTCCTATTCAGTCTTCAAAACTCACCACGATACCAGTTACCACTTCTGTGAGTGCTTTTGTGACAACAGAAATAAGTCTCTGTATCGTTGCCTTGTTTTACATACAAATTCCTTATTGTACAGTTCCCAATGTGTCAGTATATTTGCTTTCAGAGCTTTCCTGCTAGATTCTCTGAGACCCTTGTCTCATGTCCATATCCCAGTAAACACTTGTTAAACAAACAAAACATATGCACATGTGACCAATAAATTAGGGAGTTTGTATCAGATGTCCTTACCAACTTTGTAAAGTAGAATGAATAGATCATCTATAGAGATCAAGGGTCAAAGGGATAAGAAAGCTTGGAGACTTGAGGAAAAAAAGCAATGTTCTAGCGCAGATACTATGGGGAATTGATATGGAATCCACATTCATCATCATAATTACTATTACAGCTTGCATTTACATGATGTTTTTAAGTTTTTAAAGTTCTTTCTCCGGACGCCTAGGTGGCTTAGTTGATCTGACTCTTGATTTTGGCTCAGGTTGTGATCCCAGGGTCATGGGATTGAGCCGTGCATCAGACTCCATGTGGAACTTGCTTAAGATTCTCACTCCCTCTGGCCCTCCCCCCCCGAAAAAGTTCTTTCTCATCCACAAATTTTAGCCAATCCTCATATTCTTAATTAATTTATAATTTATAATTAATTTAAAATTGATAATTTATAAGTTAACTTATAATTTGTCTATGAGCTTCCTACTTAACTTTCCGGTATCCCTCACCTTTCTACCAACTATTTGCCTCCCAAGGTACTATCACTGTTCTACATACCTACACAGGAATAATAATGACAATTGAAAACATTTCATTTAGTCACAGTGTGTTTTCCAAGGACAGGTATCTCTAGTGCTCTCAGACTTAAGAGAAACAGCAAGATACACCTTGCACAGAGCAGATGAGGAATAGCCATTGATTTGAACCTGTAGTTTGTATACGTCACAGCATGCACAGTCTGATAACTTAAATCCTAGTCTGAATTGCCTGCTTCTCTAGCCATCACCTCTTGCCCCCACCACCAGCCTTTGTTCCAGCAACTTTTCTCCTAAAGTATCTTGTATCTTTATGCCTTCATTCCTTTACTCCAGCTCCTCCCTGTACACCTGGAAAACAGTCCAGTTTTCCAACTTTCTTCCCCCAGACTCCTCCAAGTTCAAAGACTCACTTTATCTTTTTTCCCATACCTCCATGACAGCACTCAAAGTACTATACAATCAATACCTCTGTTTTGGTAGCACTTCTTACATTTTATTACTGTTATTTGTTTATGTGGCTGTGTCTCCCCACTCCCCAAGCCCCTGACACACACACACACACACACACACACACACACACCAAAAGAATTTAAGTTTCTACAGAGCAGAGATTGTGTACTTGCCAACTTTATATTCCCAGGTATTTTTTTTTTAACATTTATTTTTTGGGGGGCACCTGGGTGGCTCAGTCGGTTAAGCGGCCGACTTCGGCTCAGGTCATGATCTCAAGGTCTGTGAGTTCGAGCCCCGCGTCGGGCTCTGTGCTGACAGCTCAGAGCCTGGAGCCTGCTTCGGATTCTGTGTCTCCCTCTCTCTCTGCCCTTCCCCTGTTCATACTCTGTCTCTATGTCTCTCAAAAATAAATAAACGTTAAAAAAAAATTTAAAAAAATTTTAAAAAAAATTAAAAAAACATTTATTTTTTGAGAGACAGAGTGTGAGTGGGGGAGGGGCAGAGAGAGAGTGAGACACAGAATCTGAAGTAGGCTCCAGGCTCTGAGCCGTCAGCACAGAGCCCGATG